>ML394406.1:22715-86791 GCA_005239525.1 Nicotiana knightiana
AGTTAGTTGTCTATTTAATCTTTTGATTTACTATTTTAGATTAATTCTAGTTAAATATTTGTTTGAGTTTAGTTTAGTGGATAGTTAAATCACAAGTCCCTGTGGGTACGATATCTGGACTTCAATTCCTATATTACTTGTCGACCACGTACACTTGCGTGTGCACTGGGAAATCAACCAACAGGTAACAGGTGAGATAAAGCAGTTAATTAAGCATATAGAAACAGACAAGAAGGCAATTTATCAGAAATATGCCAATGAAACAAATATAATGCTAGAGATGTAATTAATGGCACGACATCACCCTTCGTGCTTTTACTCTCTTCCTCAGAATGCAATGTACGATGTAAGATAACATAAATCATGGCACGACATCACCCTTCGTGCTTTTACTCTCTTCCTCACGATGGAAAGTATCATGTATGGAAATGTAATCATGGCACGGCATCAACCTTCGTGCTTTTAAATATAAATCATGGCACGGCATCACCCTTCGTGCTTTTACTCTCTTCCTCACGATGGAAAGTATCATGTATGGAAATGTAATCATGGCACGGCATCAACCTTCGTGCTTTTAAATATAAATCATGGCACGGCATCACCCTTCGTGCTTTTACTCTCTTCCTCACTATGTAATGTATGATGTAATCAACGTAAATCATGGCACGACATCACTCTTCGTGCTTTTTCTTTCTTCCTCACTATGCAATGTATGATGTAATCAATGTAATTCATGGCACGACATAACCCTTCGTGCTTTTACTCTCTTCCTCACTTTGCAATGTATGATGTAATCAATGTAAATCATGGCACGGCATCACCCTTCGTGATTTATATTGTTCCTCACAATGCAATGATAATTATCAAAATGGCAACGAATGCAGCATAGTGGAATCACAAATCATGATCACCCGACAAGGGGAAAATATCAGTCATTATCAAAACAAATTGCCCGGCAAGGATCTCAGCTATAACTAACCTTTTCAAGTATATCATTTACAGTTGGGCCCTCAATAGGACCATTATATCACAAGTTCATCAACGAGGATTTGCAACAACAATCAACTTCCAAGCAAAGATAAATTCATAATACAGTGGATATGGAAGTAAGGGAAAGAATTTCATTAAAAATGGACTCACGCGCATGCTTGACACACAATGCATAGGTGCTCGTCACCTTACCTATGCATTGGACATGATAAACACTTAGCACATAGCATGCGATACCTATTCAGTCACCAAAGTTAGGCAAGACACTTACCTCGGGTCCAAAAATAGCAATCAACCCTCTAACACCGCTTTTCCTTTTGTGTTCAACTCCAGAACAACAATATCTAGACATAATTAACTTATTAACATAAATAATGACTCATTAATATAATCCCATAGCCTAAATATATAATTCCTAGCATTCTTACAAAAATACCAACATTCGACCCCAGGCCCGCTCTCTCGGATTCCAATAATTCTCGAAGGGATCACTCACCAAAGCCTAAGGATCATTAATATCCGATTCTTACTTGATTTCATGGATAATTTACAGAAAATTCTCAAAGGATTACAAGTTCTAAGTTACTACCCAAATTCTTGATTTTTACACTAATTTATGTAGTTAATTAAGCTAGAAATCCATGCATGAAGCTAATTTTTTAGTAGAGTTCACTTACCTTAGAAGACCAGGACGTTAGCCCTTAACAAGGGAGGAAAATCGCCCAAGGAAGAACAAAGAAATGAGAAAAATGGGTTTAAAACCCGTATATAAAACACACTGCCTGCACAGTGATTTCGCACCTGCACCTCGGGGACCGCACCTGCGGTCTCGCGCCTGCGAGAAAAATCTCGCACCTGCGAAAATGGGCTGGGAGCCTGGGCCTGCACCTGCGGAGTGGAGACCGCACCTGCGGCTCTGCTCCTGCGGAATATTTTCCGCACCTGCGATAATTGGCCAGGACATTGGGTGATCGCACCTGCGATGCTGGAGACCGCATGAGCGGTCCGGCACCTGCAAATGGGAAACCGCACCTGCGGTCACACCAGAACAGGTGCACCAGCAGCTATATTTTGCTGATTTTTAGACTCGTTAAGTGTTCGGAAGGCACCTGGGCCCACCCGAGCCCTAGTCCAAATATACCAACGAGTCCCAAATCATAATACAGACTTGCTCGAGCCTTTGTAACACCTAAAGCAACGCTAAAACTCAAAATCACACCCTCAAACCCCAAGAACCAAACTTAGGAACTTTAAGTTTTCTAGACTTTGCTATCAGCATGCCGAACTGGCCTATACAACTCGGAATGACACCAAATATACACACGACTTCAAAACTATCTTACGAATTAATTCGACTAATGAATCCACTAAAATAACATCAAAACAATGAATTAATCTAAAAAATCCATAGAATCTTCTCAAACTTCATAAACCTCTAATTTCTCAAATTTTGATCTGAAACACGTCAAACCAAGTTTGTTTTACACCAAATTTCACAGATAACTTGCATAACATATATTAAACCTGTTCCGGGCTCCGGAACCATAATACAGGCTCGGTAACACAGATTTCACACCAAAGTTCATTTTCAAAAGTCTTTCTTATTTTCAGAAAACAATTTTCTCTTAAAATTCATTTCTCGGGCTTGGGACCTCAGAATTCGATTCCGGGCACACACCCAGGTCCCATATTTTCGTACCGACCCTCCGGTACCGTCAAATTGGGGGTCCGAGTCTGTTTACCAAAAATATTGACCAAAGTCAACTTTATTCCATTAATTATCATATATTCAGCAGTTCAACACATTTCCACATAAAAACTTCCCGGCTACGCGCTCGAGTTGTGCGCACACATCGAAGTGAGATTAACGGAGGCTTTTGGGACCTCGAAACACAGTTTCTGCTAAATTACACAAGATGACCTTTTGGGTCATCACAACAACTGAAACAAATTCTCTTTAGAAGGATAACAATATGAACTCCATCTTTCTTTTAAACATTTAATTACGTTTTCGATCATATTAGCTGTCCAATGATACATGCAGGGTTACAGGTACACATATAAAGCATGCTAGTGGGTCCTAGACCACCCGAACATAAGCATATTAGTAGCTACGCACGGACTCCCGTCACCTCGTGCGTACGTATCCCCCGCAAATTATAGCATGTATTCATTTAGTTCACCTATGCAGATAATTCTCCCTCACAAAGTTAGAAAGGAGACTTACCTCGCTCCGAAATTCCAACACCGGCTTCCAATCCCTTCCGATGACCCCAACGGACGGGAAATACTCCGAAACTATCACATAAATGACAAAGAAATGAAAATTCTTCCTAATACTCACAAAAAATTCAGATTATATACTTTCCCAACCCTGCTCGGAGAAATGACAAAAATAGCCTCGGACCCACGTGCCCAGAATCAGAAATTTCTTGAAGAAGAACCCAACCCGAAGCTTTACTAATGCATTTATACAACTTACCCCAATAATAAAGCTCAATTCGTTGCTAAAATCAAATTTACGAAATTCTAGGTTTGCTTCAAATTTTCTTCAAATTTTCCCCCAATTCTCACATCAAAACCATGTAATAATTTTGTATTAATCTTAGAAATGGGTAGAATCCTCTTACCTCTGACGCTTGATGAAATCCCTCTTGAAAAGCTCTCCAAATTCGTCCATAGCTTTTGAAAAATGAAAGGGAATTGCCAAAAATCCCATTTTAAACAACACTGCCCAGATCTTTCCTCTCTGCGATCACGGGAATGCCTTCTTGATCGCATAGGCCATGCCCCAGCCTTCTCCGCGATCGCATTTCACCTCGTGTGATCGCGTAGGCCAACCAACAGTCCTCCATATTCCTTCTCTGCGATCACAGCTCCCCGCATGCGGTCGCACAAGCCTGCCCAGCCCTTCACCATGATCGCACTCCAGCACCCGCGATCGAGTAGGCCAAAATCTTCGCCCTTGATTTCTTCTCCATGATCGCACAACTAAGGTTGCGATCGCATCGGACACCAGCAGCACTAGAAACTAGCAACATCAAATCACTCCATAATGACCCAAAACCAACCTGAAACACACCCGAGACCCCCGGGACCTCGTCCAAACACACGACTCAGTCCCATAACATGACACGGACTTGATCGAGCCCTCAAATCACATCAAACAACGCCGAAATCACAAATCGCACTCAAATCCAATTCTTTAAGAACTTAGAATTTCAAACTTCTACATCTGATGCCGAAACCTATCAATTCACGTCCGATTGACCTCAAATTTTGCGCAAAAGTCATATTTAACATTACGGACCTGCTCCAATCTCCGAAATCGCATTCCGACCTTGATATCAAAACTTCCACTTCCGGCTGGATTTCTCAAAAACTTCAAATTTTTATCCTTAGTCAAATGACTTCAAAATGACCTCCGTACATCCGAATTCACTTCCGATCGCTCTCCTAAATCCAAAATCACCATATGGAGATATTCCCATACTCAAAATCCCAAACCGACATCAAACTCACCGATATACTCTCCAACCCCAGATTCATGAAATCCTTCCAAAATGCTAACCCCCATAATATATGCCAAAACGCTCCCGAGTTATCCAAAACTCGATCCGGACATACACCTGAGTCCGAAATAATCATACGAACCTGCTGGAACCTTCAAATCTTGATTCGGAGATCGTCTACTCAAAATTCCAATCTTAGTTGATTTCACCAACTTAAAGCTTCCGAAATGAGAATTTTCTTTCCAAACCAACTCTAAACTTCCTGAAATTTAATTCCGACCACGCCCACGGGTTAAAATACATGAAACAAAGATGCTCACGACCTCAAACCGCTGAACAATGCGCTAGATCTCAAAATGACCAATCGGGTCATTACATCTACCGCGGCCTCGACCTCTCGCCAGTCTAGCTGGTGGCTGATCAACCTGATCGGTAGTGCGAGTCCTTGTTATCTGTGAGAGAATGAAACAATAGAAGTTTAGATTTCCAGAATCAACAACACGACTGAATTCAAGAAAAATGAGATTGTTCCTAAGGGTTCTGCAGCCTCTCGTAGATAAGTACAGACATATCCGTACCGATTCGCAAGACTCTACTAAACCTGCTCATGACTATTGAGTCCTATGTAACCTAGGCTCTGATACCAACTTGTCACGACCCCAAATCCTAAGCCGGCCTTGATGACCCCTGTCATGGATTTAGGCTAGCCAACCCTTACAGACTATCATAATGTTTCATAATTTCCCCAAACTAGCAGATTTTGAGCAGTAAACTTGGGATAAACAGTTTATACGTTTTTCTAAAACCTGGAGTCAACTTTCATAAGAATCTAAGACTGTATATACAATGTATAATGAGGTGACTTCCTCTACAAAAGCCTGGAGTACAAAAGACAAAAGCTATGAACCGAGGAAAGGAAAGGAGGTGAGCTGGGGACGCTGAGCAGCTACCTCGATCCTCGAACAACTCCAAGCACTTCCAAAAATCAACTAGTGAGATGTTCTGGTACCTGGATCTGCACAAAGAGGTGCAGGGAGTAACGTGAGTACGCCAACTCAGTAAGTAATCAAAGTAACTAAAAACTTGAGTGTAGTGACGAGTATTTATAAATCATGTAAATCCATATAATAAGTATCTGAGGAATTAAGTAAATCAAGTCAGGAATCTACAATTTCGAATATTTCATAAAACTCTAATTCCATTTAAAATCTCGTCTAAAACATTTGTCCAACATTATAATCAGAGGCTCAGTGTATAGAAGAGTGAAAGCAGTAGTTTCATAAGAATATAGGCCCCTCGGGCGTATTATCACTCACAGATAAAACCTCTTGGGAAAGCCTCTCAGTCACTCGTGACTCCACTATCAGAATCTCATGCTCTCACTTAAACACTCGTACTCAGCAAGTACCATGAATACACACAACTGCTGCGGCGGGCAGCCCGATCCAATACACACACACACACACATATACATATATATATATATATATATATATATATATATATATATATATATATATATATATATATATATATATATATATACATACATATATATATATATATATATATACATATATATATACTGTTGCAGTGTGCTGCCCGATCCATATAACATATGCTGCGACATGCAGCCCGATCCATATAATAGTCGACTGCGCCCACTAGGGGTGTACAGACTCCGGAGGGGCTCCTACAGCCCAAGCGCTATATTTGCAACGGCGTGCATCCCGATCCAATATGTACATTTCTGCGGTGTGCATCCCGATTCATATATATAACATATATTGCTGCGGCATGCAACCCAATCCATATATAGTCTATATTGTTGCGGCGTGCAGCCCGATTCATATATAGTCTCAACTCACGAGACTCAGCGCCAAGATACTTCTCAGAGTTTCAAAATAGTGTGATAACAGTGAAAATGACAACAAGTGGTAAACATGACTGTGTTCACAAATGTTCTATCAGGATAGTGTGAGAATAGTGGAAAAATACCCCTGAGGGTCTAAACAGGTCGGCATGAGGCCCCAAACATGGCTCACAGCCCATAAACAAGTATAAACCTCTGAAATACAGGATGTCATAAGGTTTTAAATCAAATACGCGACTTAATAGTCGCTACGGGACGGACCAAGTCACAATCCCTATCGGTGCACGCCCAAACCCTCGCCACCTAGCATGTGCATCACCTTATTTACTAATACAATATCAAATATCGGGGTCTCAAACCCTTAGGTTTAGAGTTACAATCGTTACTTACCTCAAAACAGCCCAAAAGCTACTCCGCGATGCTCTTACACCTCGAATTGGCTCCCAAATGCTCCGAATCTAACCAAAACCAGATTAACATCATCAATCTATGCTAACAGAACAAAACCCAATCGAAAGAAATAAATTTTAAGCACAATTCCTAAAATTGGCCAAACTCGAGCCCCGGGCCCACATCTCAGAATTTGATAAAAATCACAAAACTAGAATCTTCATTCCCTTACGATATACGCATACTAAATTTACCAAAATCCGACCTCAATTACTCACTCAAATCACCAATAGAAATTTCCAAATTTGCCTCCAATTTTCCCAAATTTTCTACTTTAAATTCCTCAATTTGCATGGTGAAAATCAAGATAAATTCATGAAATTCAACCAAAAATGATTGAAGAACACTTACCACAAGAATCCCACTGAAAATATCGTCCAAAATCTCCTTCCCCCGAGCTTTCTAATGGAAAAATAAGTTATGGCCAAGAACCCCCGAAATTAGAACTTAAAAACAGTCTGCCCAGGGCTCTTTCTTCATTGCGATCGCGGAAGCTCCCACGCGATCAGGAAGAACAAATCTGATGCCCCATCAAATTACACTATGCGATCACAGATATACACACGCGATCATGATTCAGTAGGACATAAACTCACGCGATCACGAACCACTCTACGCGATCGCGAAGAACAACGACTCAGCCCACTTACGCGCCCTTCAACTCTACCCGATCGCAACCTCCACCACGCGATCGCATATAACAAAAATCCAATCATCCTCAGGTAGGCGTACGCGATCACAAACATCCTCCCACGATCGCATAGAAGGAAACAAGAAATTCACACCAGCAAAAATCTGCCAAGTTTTTAAGCTAAGAGTTAGTTCGTTAACCACTCGAAACACACCCGAGGCCCTCGGGACCTCAACCAAACATAACAACATAGTCCATAACCTCATTCAAACTTAGTCGAACCTTCGAAACACCAAAAACGACGCAAGAACACCAAAATCACATCAAATTCAAGCCTATGAACTTTGAAATTTCTAAATTTCGCCAATGATGCCGAAACCAACCAAAACACATCCGATTGACCTGAAAATTTGCACACATATCTGAAATGACATTAGATCTTGCTCCAACTGTCCAAATTCCATTCGAATCCTAATAGCCTATTTTCCCTTGCCGACCAGTTATTGCCAAAAACTAACTTTCGCCAATCCAAGCCTAATTCTACACCGCACATCGAAATTTCATTCTGAACACATTCCTAAGTCCCAAGTCACCTAATGAAGCTATCCGAGCCATAAAATCCATATTCCGATGTCGTTTACCAATAAGTCAACTCCCAGTTGGCTTTTTCAACTATTAAGCTAATTTAAGAGTCTAAGTGTCTCTGTTCTCACCACGACCACTCTGAACCCTAACCAACCGACCCAACACATAATAAATTGGCTAAGCAACATATGATAAAGCAGAAACGGGGGAAACATGGCTAATCTCACGGAACGACCGCCCGGGTTGTTGCATGTCGGGTAGTGGAATTGGATTGGAAAATGTTGGTATTTGGCAAATAAGTTTTCTTCATATCTAATAATTGTAATAATTTGGTTATTACGACTGAAACTGCTCATGGAAACAAAAATGAAAGTTGTTAATGATGCATTTACAAATTATGATTAGTGGATTTCACCTCCTCTTTATTCACGAGTTGGTTTGGGTAGAATAAAACCTATCAGGCTTGCTCAGTCGGGTTTACTCAGTTGAGCGCCGGTCGCGCCCCTTAGTTTCTGGGCGTGACATGAAATTAATTAATAAAAAATACTAAAATGTTGAATAATAAATAAAAATTATTGTTTATGAAATAAAATGCTTAAAATTAATTACTCAGAACTATGAAAATATAGAATGCTATTTTGGCATAACTGATATAATAAATGCGACTACTTGTAGAATATAGGCTATCATTTGCGAAAATTGTGTAAATAGATAAAAATACAAAATGTATTTATATAAATGAAGTAAAAATATAATTAAACACATGTGGATGCAAAAAATAAATTTGTATGATTAAGTCATCACAAAAATAATTTAAAGGGGTAATTGATACATATTCAAATGAAAAAAAAAAATTAAAGCTTTAAAATTTATAGAAAATACATGTATGACTCTTGTGAATTGATGATGATGTGGTAATGATATTTTAAAAGCATATATGGAATTTATAAGAAAATGAGGGCAAAATTGGGTATCAACAACTGCCCCTCTTTACCCGGAAATGATGAAAGAGTTGTCGGGTAAAGAAAACGATGATCAATTTTGTCTGAAGTGAGCGAGGAATGATGTTTTTTCTTGGGGGGGAGGGGATCCTGGTACCTGTGTTTCCTACATATCCCCGGTGTTACGAGAATCAAGCCTTGTGTAGTTTTTAATCGAACAACGAACGAAATCGATGAAGTTGTTATAAGAATGGTCATATGCTTTGATAAAAAATACCTTTTATGTAGTGTAATGTCGTTGGTAAAGAATAAGTTAGGTAGAGCGGTGAATGTGAATTTGAATGTTACGGATGTATAAGGAAAATATTTGAACGGTTATATAATAAAGGTAATCAATTGTTGATCATCGCTTCCGTTTGAGGTGATCGAAGGATGTGAACGTTGTGAAAGGAAACCGGAGCGAGAATTTCTTTTGTTTGTAGAATGGTTACCTTCCAAGTTACATGAAAAACTTAAAACACGGTGCATGCAAATATATACAGGTAATTACAAAAATTAAACATGATGTATATTCCCTTTGGACGATGAAGGTTACCTTCAGACGATGAGGATGATGTCCTTAGACCATGATATCATGCGCCATGAAGTGTATGATAAGGGATTCGCCGACCATGGAATGGTGTCCTTGAGCCATGAAGATGGTGCCTATGGACTATGACTCCTTTGAATAATGATATGTAATTGCGAGAGATCCTTCGGCCATGGCATGATGTGTTGAGGCTATGAGGATGATGCCCTCAAACTATGATGCCTTTGGACAATATGGCGATGTTTCAACCCATGAGATGCAAATATACAATGATAACGATTGTTTGACATAGGGAAGTTCTTAGCCCGACGCGAAGAGCGGAGACAATGTTTAGTCTCATGCAAGAAAAGGTAACTTATAGACTTATGCAATAACAAAGGCATTTCTTAGCCTCATGCAATGAATGGAGAAATTGTTTAATATCATGCAAGGAAAGGGAGTGCTTAGACTTATGCAATGTGGAGACAGTTCTTAGTCTCATGGAAAGAATGGAGACTATGCTTTGTCTCATGCAAGAAAAGGCAGTTCCTAGTCTTATTCAATAATGGAGGCAATGCTTAACCTCATTCAAGGAATAGAGACAGTGTTTTGTCTCATGCAAAGAAAGGCAATTCTTATCCTTATGCAACGTGGAGACAGTGCTTAGCCTCATGCGAAGAATGGAGACAATGTTCAGCCTCATGCAAAGAAAGGCAGTGCTTAGCCTTATGCAACGTGGAGGCAGTGCTTAGCCTCATGCGAATAATGGAGACAATGTTTAGTCTCTTGCAAAGAAAGGAAGTGCTTAGCCTTATGCAATATGGAGGAAGTGCTTAGCCTCATGCGATGAATAGAGACAGTGTTTAGTCTCGTGCAAAGAATGACAGTGTAGTGATGAGGGCAGTGCTTAGTCCTATGCAAGAAAAGCAATGACTAAATGTGAGAGAATAAGAATTTCTTAGCTTAGTGTGTTTGTTTTTTGAGACATTTGTCGGCTTGAAGATAGTGATCTTACTGTGTGTATGTATTTGCAGACGTTCCTGTTATGTTCATTTTGCCTGCATCTAAAGGAAAATCGTGAGTTTTGCTGGGGAAAGGTTGGTTTTTGCTCTTGATTCCTTGATTATCCTTTGCTTTTGTTGGAAATCCCAGCTGGAGTCACCCCGAGTAACGTCTGGCTGCTATAGAAGCAAAAGTTTTTAAATACATGTGTTTGATAAATTGTTTATAAAAATGTAGCTTTTTGAAATATGAGATAATGCATGAGAGAAAATAATTTGTTGAATTGATGATTGTGACATGCTTTTGAGACATTGCAACCTCCTTAACCTTGAATTATGAGGATCCTCCTCAACATTTTACCCCATTTTAAATGCTTACGTCTGGAAATACATTCCATGGCGGTTCCAAACATGATGAGATCGGGAAAACTCGAGTTCTTGCCCCTGTTTCTGACCATAGAGGGAATAAATATTTTATTATGATTTGACCGAACCCACAGAGCTGCCTACGTATCCCCTCTTAAATGGGAATCAGGTCAAGCGTAATTCACTTACATCAAATTGAAAGTGTGAACATAATATTAAATATAGTATCTCTTGACTGCGTTCGAATTAATAGGTTTTGGCCAAATCTCTCTATCCGTTTTTGCTAGTATAAGTGCTCCTCCTGTTAATACTCAGTGAACCATGTAAGGGCCTTACCAGTTGGGTGAGAATTTTCCCTTTGCTTCATCATGAAGTGGGAAGATCCGTTTTAGTACCAATTTCCCTAGTGTGAATTGCCTTGACCTAACCTTTTTGTTGAAAGCTCTTGTTATTCTATTCTTGTATAGTTGATTGTGAAATATTTCATTCATTATTTTTCCATCAATTAGAGCTAGTTCTTTATAACGGATCTGTACCCATTCTGAATCGCTGAGCTCAGCTTCCTGTATGATTCTTAAGGAAGGGATTTCTACTTCGGCGGGAATAACAACTTTAGTACCGTAAACTAGTAGATAGGGGGTTTCCCTAGTGGATGTATGAATATTGGTGCGATACCCGAGCAACGTAGACAGTAGATTCTCGTGCCATTGTTTGTAATTGTCTACTATTTTCCTCAATATCTTCTTGATGTTATTGTTAGCGGCTTCTACGACTCCATTCATTTGCGGCCTATATGATGTAGAGTTCTGATGCTTGATCTTGAATGTTTCACACATGGCTTTCATCAAGTCACTATTGAGATTGGAGACATTGTCAGTGATGATTTACTTAGCTACTCCAAATCGACAGACAATTCGGTCCCGAACAAAATCTGCTATGATCTTCTTAGTTACAACCTTATAGGATGCGACTTCAACCCATTTTGTGAAGTAGTCTATAGCCACCAGAATCAACTTATGTCCATTGAAGCAGCGGGTTCAATTGGTCTGATTTTATCTATATCCCAAGTAGAGAAGGGCCAGGACGAACTTGTTGGATTGAGTTCGTTGGGCGGCAGTCGTATCATATCAGCATGTATCTGGCAGTGGTGACACTTTTGAACATATTTGACACAACCTATTTTCATAGTCATCCAGAAATATCCTGCTCTTGATATCTTCTTGCCCAGAATGAAACCATCCATGCCGGGTTCGCAAAATCTGGAATTTATTTCCACGAGCAATCTAGGCGCCTCCTTTGGCAACGATGCATCGCAACAATAGGTTTGAATCTCCGATTACCAGCAACTCCTGAATGTTTATGTCAATGGCCAACCTGAGTCCCAGGATGCAGGCCTCATATTTTTCCATATTGTTGGTGCATATAAACCTTATTTCTAATACCAAGACGGTTCTGATACCCACTCCTTTGAAGTTTGATATTCGTCGATGAACATCCTCCAACCATCGTATGCCTCGGTAATATCTTCTCCTACAAATGATACATCCTCATCGGGACGTTGTCAATGGTTCATATTCTCCATCTACAGATTTTTTCCCAAGTGATCCGCCAATTCTTTCCCTTTGACTGCCTTTTGAGTTACATATACAGTGTTGAACTCACTTAGTAATATCTCCCACTTTGCCAACTTAGCCGTAGGCATCTATTTCTGAACGATGTATTTTAGCGGATCCATCCTTGATATGAGATGTGTAGAGTACGCACAAAACTAATGTCTCAACTTCTAGGCTATCCATGTCAAAGTACAATAGGCGTGTTCCAATAAAGAGTACTAGACTTCATAAGGTGTGAACTTCTTGCTCAAATAATATATCACCTGCTCCTTCCTTCTAGTTTCATCATCTTATCGTAGAACACAACCAAAGGGCCCATCCAACATAGACATATAAAGCAACAGAGGTCTTCCTAGTTCTAGTGGGATCAACAAGGGCGGTTTGGATAAATACTCTTTGATTTTGTCGAAGGGTTTCAGGCATTCTTCAGTTCAGGTTGTTGCAGCATCTTTCTTCAGCATTTTGAAGACTAGCTCACATATCACTGTTGATTGTGCTATGAAACGACTAATATAATTGAGGCACCCTAGAAAACTCATCACATCTTTCTTATTCTTTGGCAGTGGCAAGTCCTGGAGAGCTTTGATTTTTGACGGGTCTAACTCGATACCTCGCCGATTGACGAAGAAACCTAAAAACTTTCCAGTAGGGACTGTAGGCACATTTCGCAGGGTTCAAATTTAAGTTGTATTTTCAAAGCTGATCGAAAAATTTCTTCAGGTCAGCTATGTGACCCGAACTCCTTTTAGATTTGATGATAACATCATACACATATACCTCTATTTTCTTGTGTTTCGTGTCGTGGAAGATAGTTTTCATGGCCCTCATGTAGGTGGCCCCAATATTCTTCAAACCAAAAGGTATCATTTTATAGCAATATATTCCCCATAGTGTGATAAAGACTGTCTTTTCGGCATCCTCATCATCCATCCAAATCTTGTGGTAGACTGCAAAATAATCCACAAAGTATAGGAGTTCTTTCTTAGTGCAGTTGCCAATCAATATGTGTATGTTGGGCAGCAGGAAATCATCCTTAGGAGTTGCTCTATTCAGATCTCGGTAATTGACACATACTCTAACCTTCCTATCTTTCTTTGGAACTGGAACAATGTTGGCTAACCAGGTCGGGTATTCGACCACTCGGAGAACCTTGGCTTTCATTTTCTTAGTGACCTCCTATTTTATCTTCAAACTCATATCTGGCTTGAACTTTCCGAGCTTATGCTTTACCAATGGACACAAGGGATTAGTGGGTAGCTTGTGAGCTACTATGGATGTGCTCAAACAAGTCATATCATCGTAGAACCATGCCAAGATGTCCCCATACTCCGTTAGTAACTTGATATATCCATCTTTCTCTGACGGTGATGGATTAATGCTTATACGAGTTTCCTTGACTGTTTCAGAATCCTCTAGGTTAACGGCCTCAGTTTCTTCCATATTAGACTTTGGTTTGTTTCTAAAATTCTCTACTTCTTTAACGATTTCCTCAGGTATTATATCATATTCCAGATCTTCTAAATTAGTGTCCTTATGTTGCATTGTGTCATTACATGTCAAAATCGTAAGTGGATTACGATATGTAATAATTATGCTGAAAAGAATGTAGAAAGATAATAATAAATATGAAAAGCAGTAATGCATTAAAACTTTGAAATTCAACAAGTACGAATCGATGGCTCAAGTACTTATTTCAAAACAAAATATCGAAAATGTCTTAAATGCTTAAATCTATTTGAAAGTAATTCATGCTAATTTGCTAGGCTATCCTGCTCTTGAAATTAGTTACCATCCTGCTCTTGATTCCTTCTTCTATTCTTTCTCCTAACTTGATGATGTCTGAGAGCTTATGATTTTTGAGGACCATCAATCGTCCATAATATTGCGGATCTTGTGCTCTAACAAAGATCATGTTCATTTGTTATTCTTCGAGTGCTGGCCTTACCTTTGCGGCCTCTGATCTCCAACGAGTATCATACTCACAAAACATTTATTTCGGCTTCTTTTTGAGGTTTTGAATGTAAAAAACATCTAGCGCATTTTCCATGTGGAACCTGGATCTACCCATGAAATCTGATGATGTACTCACCTAATTAAACCATTTCATTGGGTTTTTTGACTGATATGCCAAGACAAAGCGTCTTCTGTAAGGATCCACATGAACAGTTTCATGCGGATTTGTTCATTCTTACCCACTACTACAAGTTTGTTGCAATATGTTATCATATGCATCTTTGGATCACCAGTACCATCAAACATTTTGAACTTGAGAGGTTTGTAACCCTCCGGTAGTTCCACATCCGCCTAAATAATAAGTCCTCATAGTTTGGACCTTCAACACCTTTCCCTTCTTCAACACTTTGGACTCTCCCTGTGAGCTTCTTGAGTTCATCTGCCATGTTTCTAATAAGCAGGTCCTTTTCAGTTGGTTCGGCTATGCATATGGTTTGTTACGGGTTATAGGGTAGGTTTTTCACATATATCGGATTGATTTGATGAGTTTCTGGATCTTGGGTATACAGGTGGTCGTTGGACTAGTTTTAGGGATTGATAGTAGGTTGTGGTGCATCTTGGGGAGTCTGATAAGTAGTGTTCAGCGGGTATTGAGGCGGTCTTGTTGAGGGGTTGGCACTGGAGGCGATTTAAGCTTCTGGGAGGTGCGGGATTATGTTACTAGTGTTGTGTGAGGGGATTCAAAACTATGGGTGGTGGATTTCTGATTTTATGCATTTTGTGGTGGTGTTTGGTTCTGGGTACACTACTAAAAAATCAGGTTTTAGCGACGGACAAATTTTGTAGCTAAAAGGAAAATTTGTTGCTAATCTCATTTAGCGATGGATTAGCAACGGATTATCAAGAAATTCTGCTAGCTACGAGTGTTTTAGCGACAGAATAGCAACGACGTTCATAGCTAATTCAAGTTTTTTCTTGTAGTAGTAGTCAGGTTTTGCTGGTTTATATTAGGAACATTGAGGGTAAGGGAGAGGATTGCCAGATTTCAAATTTTCTGCTCCAGACATAAGACTAACTCATTCTGCCCCATAGTACTTCTGCCATTTGATGTTTCAACGTTCTCTACCACAACAACATTGTCTTTCCTGATGCAACTTAAATCATCCATTTTCTCTTTGCCTTGATTTTACTTTTCAGGTCGCTAGGTGAAGGAGGAGGTGGAAGAACTCTGGATCTAGTGTGGTATGCTAATGATTCCAGTATGCACAAACCAACCTTTGGGAACGGGAGTCATCAAAAGAAAGAAAAAGCAAAAGATAACCAAGTCAGTAAGGTAAAATAAAAGAGTGTTCGCAATATTTAAACATGTTTCACAAAGTCATGTAACAATTCGCGTCCAAATTTGGGGACCTCATAGTGTCTGAGGTAGGCTTAAGCAACACATAGACTTGTAGAAAATTGGTGCCAACATTTGTTTCATTTCATTAATGTAAAAATTAATCAAAACAAACTTTTACTAAATTGACAATAATATAATAAAGTTACTAATGACATTTAGCCTTATTACATCGAAATATAATCTAAGCTAGAAAGAAGTAAAGAACATCATCTCTTCTACTTAGTCTCTGCAGGACCTTCTCAATTGTTCGCTCTTTTGACCCCATCAATCAGATTTCCCAGATCGCGCATAATAAACTTCTGCGAGATTTCCTCAGTCATCGTCCTCCATTCCTTGACAATCCGAGGGTCTCTTTCTCATCTTCCCTTCTGGCTCCATCAATCCTTATTCCAGGTATTCAAATCTTTATGTTGACTTAGTGGCAACCTCCTTCCATTCCCTTATTGCTTCCATGTTTACTTTGTGTTGCTCCAGATATTTAGCTTCAGACTCGAACACCCTTTTGCGTAGCCTCTTGTACTAACCCAATGCCTCAACTACTTCATATATGACCTTATTGTTGATACCCAATTTTGCCCTCACATCTTATAAATATCATACATACTTTCAAAATATCATTTTTGGTACCGTTACCTAATTTAAAGTGTAATGTAAGTATTTTCTATAATTTTTATAATTTTTACAGCTTTAAAATTAATTTTCTTGCATTTTAATTACTTGAATAGGCATTAATTACCACTTTAAATTATTTTGTGATGACTTAATCATCCAAATTTATTATCTGCACCCATATATACGTTTTATAATATTTTACATCATTTTCATATAATTATATTTGTATTTTTTAGCTATTTATATAATTTTGCAATAATAGCATGTATTCTATGTATAATTACATTTTATTACATTTTTTGGGCCAAAATAACATTTTATATATTAAGCTATTATTTTCAATCATTTTACTGCACAAATAATATTTTTATTATTTATAAATTATTTTTTATAAATTATTTTAAATAAATTTTTCGTATTTAATTTACAACCCAATACAAGGCTAATTTTGGACCAAATTACAGGCCCAAACACTTAGACCATTCATTTTGCTCTTCAGCAGCCCAATCAAACGACTCATTTGAAAACCCTGTCATGACCTGTTTATTCAACCTGTCCCACCTTCCTTTTAATCTTGGTCTCTGATATGAAATGGTCAACGAATCGAAATAAAACCTCCACTCTCCTTATATCCCCGCCCAAACCTTAGAAACCATTTTCTTTTCCCAGCTGCCCTCACACACTCTCATCTTCTACGAACCCTAGCTGTTTTACCCCCTAAAAATCCCTCTGAATCCTGTTATAGTTTGGAATCATACGATATGCTTACGTTACATACACTACTTTTCTACTACTCACACTCTCTTGATGTTACTTAGTACTCGCCTATTCTTTGAAAATACCAAACCCTGAGTTATGAACAATCATCCTCAATCTTCGAGACTTAGACGATATTTTGTCTATATACACTTCACCACCAAACCTTATAGGTTTGATTCAATGAGATTTTTTTTACCATTTTTGTACTTTGTTTTAAATTAGGGTTTGTCAGTTTCTTCTTAAATCGATTCTAATCAATTTTTCATGCTATATTTTTCTTATTTGTGTTTAATCGACTGTCTTTCCTTGTTTGGGTACTGAATTTTGATACTGTATAAACTCCTCTCCAATTTCCCCTTGGAACATACTCGAATAACTGAAAAACTACTACTGTCTTTCTTATTCTTTCTTGTCTTACACTATTCTGAGGCTCAATCTTTTGGCCGGTTGAAAGCCAAGGCCACTGTATTCTTTGAACCTTCCTCCAATGCAAAGCACTGCTCGGGGTCCGTTTCGAGGCTCTTGTGAACTTTGAAGTGATGGAGGTTTGGCATTTTTCATCGCTCTCCTGCAATTGCTTCTACTCCTGAGATTATGAGTTACTCATTCTTTATTCATTTGTTTGCAGCTGGTTAGTGCCATGTACCCTCGTAATTCTACTCCTTTCTGTTTGTGCTTATGTTATGTCCATTAGTGTTGTTTGGATTTCTATGAGTTAATTTTTATATTATGCCAATTCATATATGTTTCTATTTATTTTATCACTCTATAGTTCCATTAGCTAAAATTTTGTGGAAGTCTTGATGTTAACTCATATGTGTATAGTTAAGTTGATTCGTGATGTCTACCTGATTCGTAATTGAAACCTACCTGATGGTTGTTGAATGTTGTTAGCATTGAAATCTCTTTATGAGACTATATTCTTGTTCGAAATTGCTTTCTTCATGTTGAATCCCTTATCCGTAATTTTCTATTTCTCTATAAGTCATGTCTAAATTCTTAGCCTAATATGCTAGCCTTAATTGTGTCCAACCTGAATGACCATCATTTTTACCTATTGCTTATTCTGAGTTTGGCTTCTTCCATTGTTCTGTACTATCATGATAACCAACTCATGTGTTCCAATACTTTAAATGAGACCAATTCCTAGTTGTGGTGACAATCAATTGTGAGCTTAATGTGGGTTCCATGTTTGGTTAAATATTGTTTTGCTTGATACTACTTATGGTCTGTAAGATGAAATGCAACATCTATCCTTTATGTGACAATCCGGTCTTTACCTATTATTAATTCTGACCCTCTCAAGTGTCACCTGACCTTCATATTCATCATGAATTCTTTAGACTTTGGGATATTTATGTTATACCCAACATGCTAGGCTGCCTGTTTACTGTCGTAGACTTTGCCTACTTGTTTGTTTACTATGTCTAACTGCCATTCTCTGACTATAACTTTATTATACTTTCATGTCTTAGACTCCCAGTTTTGAATCTCTTTTAGGCTAACTTTGGCTTATGTTTCACTGTAAACTCATTGTTCTGAAAAAACTCAATAGTGACTTTACTGTAATAAACAAATGGGTGAATAGTACAGTTTTGGACAAGGATCATAGCAGTAGTGCAAAATTCGGCTACAGTTTCCTTTATTCGCAAGATGAACAATCATAATCATTAATTATAATAAATTCGTATGGACAACGATTGAAGGCTGTTGAATTATAAACTCCATGCTAAAAGCCTTATTCACAAGGCGAAAGATCTAATAATAAATTCATATGGTCCATGATTCAACCTAAGTAATATGCTTCTCAGACTCTACTAATATTGTGCATGTTATACTCTTCCACTTGTTATGAACTTATGTTTTTAGTTTTTCATGTCATCTGGAGACTAAGTTCTCCTATTTTCATGTTCAATCCCTTGTTTGATCAATCCTTTCACCTTATCTCCAAAAATTGCAAGGCACCAATATGCTTTCATGTGAATCATGTTGAATGTCATGTAATCCTGTCCCTATGAGGTATTACCTCACGGCTGTTCGATTGATTGCTATGTGTGATTTGCTAGCTCATATGGCTAAGGTGTTTGTTTGTAATAACTGGGTGTGGCATGAACTCATGTGTAGCCTGGGCTGAGAAATGACACACTCACTTATTTGAGATGCGTTTGGATCTGGGTCTGGTGTTCTAGTGAGAATGAATCTATTGAAGGCCCAGATATTGGTGGGTTATTTTCATTTGGGCCTGACCTTGGGCCAACAGTTGTTCAGTGTGTAATATTTAAATTCATATTCATTATTTTGGGCTGTAATAATTTTTAAATTAGATAGTTGGGGAAACTAGTGATATTGGAGAATTGGGTACATTTTAATGTTTGCATAAAGGGTAGAAAACATGCCTATAGGGTCTACGTGGTCTAGTTGCCATTGTGTTCAACATTCCATATATGCTATTTAGTGTCATGTGTTGTACACTAATAAAAAGCATGCCTAGAGGAATCACGCACACACTTCACTTCAATTGTCAAATATGCTACATTTGTTTCCATGTCTACTATCCAAGGCTCTTAGATAAAATGTTTGTAGGATTCAACAATGCAATACCTTTACTTACCTAGATGCCATGACTATAGGATTATGACTAATTAATCAACTACTTCGTGTTGTTTTTGTACCGCTTCATTTAGATAGCATGCATATAGGGATAATGTATTACAAATCGAGTTCAAATATCACCTTTAGGAAATCATGTCTATAGAACAATGTTATCCTCCTAGAAAGTATTTATATACGATCAAACGCTAGTAATTACAAGTCTTCAATAGTTTTCAATGCCAATTAGGAAAATAATTGGAAATCATGCCTATAGTTCTTGTAATGGTCTAATCTACCCATAGGTTAGTCCAGAAACTGCAGCGCTTCCTATATAATACTGAAATCTTGAATCATATAGAGATCAAGCCTATAGGACTTAAGGAATCTAAGTCTTAATTTTGAAATGTTCTACTACCTAATACAGAAATCAGGTTGTGTGGAGGTTATTTGAGCCAATTTATTACAATTATATGCAACCTTATCTGTTATTGGATTGTAGCCTAGTTTCATCATTTTGAGTAACTTAGTTGAGTTTAGAACTACCAAATAGCAGGTCCAAAGCCTCCTGGTCCATACACATGGGACGGGTAGTGCACGCATATGGTACGACTCATAAATGAATTAAAATTCCTTTAAGTAAACAACTTCAACATATTAATCCGGTAGCAGGAAATGATAGTATGTTCCCGCTGAATCATATGAGTACCTGAAGGGAGTTGCGAAGTATTATTTATGTTGCATGGGGTGATCCTTTAGGCTAAAAAACTTAGTACCCCCATTTTTTTTACGTCCATGTTATCCATACTTAACATAGATCAACGTGGTTTGTACCTACACATTTATTAAGACTTGTATCGACTCTCATATGTTTTAGCAAGACTCTTCCACTTCTGAACTTTCTTTCTATTTATTTGATCACCCAGCTTAGCTATATAATCCACATAGTCTAAAATTTGGCCAGGACCCATAATTATGGACCTCGAAGAGTGACTAACACCTTCTCTTTGAGGTAATTTAAGTCCTTACCCGATCTTTGGTGACATTAATTTGTCAAATAGAGTTATTTTCATATAGATGCCCTAACGCACCTCAAAATCGATAGGTTGGGACTCTACTCTTTTAATACCTTATTTAAAAGAGTTGCCACACGTCGAAACCTGCTTTCGCGAGAAATGGGGCGCGACAGCATGGAGACTTTGTTGGGGATACTTAGGCTTTTACCATAATGAACTTGAATTATGTGGATTACTTTCTCTTATTTGTTATATGCACATCCCTTTCCTTATTAACTTTTATTTTGCTTGAAACTGCTATGACGTGCATATCCCTTCCCTTATTCTCCTCTATTTGTCTTAAATTGATATGACATGTACGACCTCTCTTTATCTCCTTTATCTTGTCTAAAAGTGCTATATTATGACTCTCCTATCCCTATCTCCCTACCTGCTTCATTACGTTCTCGCACATTTTTATGAGCTAAACTGACTTCTTTCTTTTGTATTTCTTTTCTCTTTTTTTCATATTCATTTTTTTCTATTTTATTTATTGCTTTTATGTACTTTTATCTTGAAAATACTTGGCAACTTGTTATTATTTCTACATAAAGCATACTTCGCATCATATTCCACTCGTACCCATTATCAAAATAGCGGCTCTTGATGAGTGTCCGCGCTATCCTGAAATAACCCTTTTAAATTGGAAGGCTTATTTGTGGTAGACTGGTCGATCAGCGGTGCAGTCGATAGTCCCATGCCTTTCCCTCTCAAGTTTTACACTTGGAAGTACTCGTCTAGACCCTTCTAAAAACCCTACTCAAATTTCAAATGTACATGCATCATGCTAAACCTAGTAGGAGTTGAAGCGTTATTAATATAACAACCCGCTAAGATGAACCTTGTCCAAAATTTGACGGGATTTCCATAATCCCAATGGACACTATCATATAATGTGCATTATTTGTAGAAATTGTGCCAACATATTGATCATTATTGCGTAAGTAGTAAAATCTGGAGGGTGAAAGGGCTAACCATTGTTTGTTTGCAGAAAATCCCAGGTTTGGTATTGTCCAAAACATCCCACCTTTTCTACTTGACTGGTGGAAAGACCTTGCACCTTGTAACAAAATCATGTGAGGAGAGTACTTGGTGACCTGGCATCTTTGATGAACGTTCGACCAAATAGGGAATCGATCGAGGCCGCCACCATGTTCTGGGACGAGAAAAGAGTTGTTTTCTGATTTGGCAATATAAAACTGACTCCTCTCCTAGAGGAAATAGGATGCTCCACCAAGTTTCCATGGGATAGTACAGAATTACTGGTACCAGAAAATCGCACTCCCTGCAGTTTTCTAAAAATGTTAGGTTTTAAGAAGAATGATGAACTAATCTATCTAAAGAAATCGTACATCCATTTTGAGTTTCTTTACAAAAAATATGGGCATAGAAAGTCGTATCATATTTCCCATGATGAACTAACCATTACTTCTTTAGGATGGGTGCACCGCCGGTTTTATGTGTCCGTGGTCTCTATCTTGGGTTTGTTGATATTTCCAATGAAAGGAGGAATGATTCGTACTCTCTTAGCCATGGTCACCAGGACATTAATGGATGGCATCGAGGGACAAACATACACTATCATCCCTATGATCTTAGCTGAGATGTACCGCCATCTAGATCGGTGCAAGCATGTATTAAGACACTTTGAGGGTTGTAATTTATTGCAACAAGTATGGCTGCTGGAACACTTTCAGAGGGCGAGTATCATCAACAGCTTTTGCGAAGTCCACTAAATGACTACATATCCAACCATCACCCAAAGAAAATGACGTTTATTCCAGACAGGTTTGCACAGCCTGGAAATGTTATAAGTTGGGTGTGTTTCTTCAGCAATCTTATAGACGAGTATGTACATTGGATGTTTGAATGGTTTCCTAGTAGAGAGTTCATCGTCATTCAAAGCGGACTACTCATTTGGTACTGATCGGGTTGTTAGGCATCTATCCTTACGCTCCTATAAGGGAAATGAGACAAGCTGGAAGGAAACAAGTCATACCTCGGGTTTCCAACATGGTCCAGTACAAAGCAGATTTCAAGGGAGACGTCATTCTATTCAAGTTCGAGGCACAACATATGTGGAACCAAAAGATCATTGTGGAAGGAGAAATTATCGAGCTAGACAGGTATCGCGGTGGTCATATGTACTACTATTTATCATGGGTTAAAGAAGACGTAGTAGGGGACGTCAATCCCGGAGTCAATCTGAAGGATAGCATCGTAGATGAAGTGGATCAGGCACAAGTTAAGTACAAGAGGCTACACAAAAGAGTGTTCGAGTCCGCAGCTAAACATCTGGAGCAGCACAAAGTGAACATGGAGGCGATAAGGGAATGGAAGGAGGTTGCCACTACGTCAACAAAAAGATTATAGTACTTGGAACAAGAACTAATGGAGCTAGAAGGGAAGATGAAAAAGAGACACTCGGAATATCAATGCATGAACGACAATGAAGGAGGAAATCTGGCAAAAGCTTACTTGCTGCTGGATATGCGCGATCTGGGAAACCTGATTGATGGGGTCAAAATATCCAAGCATGGAGAAGGTCTTTCAGGGACCCCAATAGGATAGGATATAATGTTCTTTACTCATTTCTAGCTTAGATTAGATTTCGATTTAATGAAGCTTGATGCCATTAGTAACTTTATCATTATTATCGATTTAGTGAAACTTTGTTTGGCCTATTTTTGCATTAATGAAATGAAGCAAAGTTGGCATCAATTTTCTCTAAGTCTATGTGTCACTTAGGCCTACCTCAGGCATAATGAGGTCCCCAAAATTAGGACATGAATTATTGCATGACTTTGTGAAACATGTTTAAATACTGGGAACATTCTTTTATTTTCACCTTACTAACTTGGTTACCTTTTGCTTTTCCTTTTATTTTTTGATTATTCCCATTCCCAAAGGTTGGTTCATGCATACTGGCATCATCTGCATACCACACTAGATCTAGAGGTCCTCTAACTCCTTATCCACCTAGCAACCCAAAAGGCAAGAGCAAGGAAAAACGAAGATTGATGACTTGTGTATTAGTAAAGAGAATGCTATTGTGGCTTAAAATGTGGAAACTTCATATGGAAGAAGCACTTTGGGGCATAATGAGTTGGTCTTATGTTTGGAGCAGAAAATCTTGGAACTAAAGGACTAGCTTGAGCATGTCTGAAATCTGGTAAACCTCTCCCTCACTCTCAATGTTCCCGACATCAACCAACAAAACACTGACTACCCAAAACCAAATGCCACCATGAAACCCACAAAACCAAAATCTACCACCAAATCCTCCTACACCACCCCCAGTATCATAATCCCGCACTTTCTCCAGAACCTTAACCCACCACCAGTGCCCACCCCTCAAAAACATCACCCCCCTCCAACTCACTACCCGCAAACCACTACTTACCACACCCCAAAAATGAAGCACAATCCACTCCCGATCCCTAAAACTCGACCAATGACCACCCATATACCCAAGTTCCTGGAACTCATCAAAGCAACCCGATATATCTGGAAACCATGCCCCACAACAAACTCTATACATACCCGAGTCAACTGAGAAGGACTTTCTTATTATAAATATGAGGTAGGAACTTAAAAAGTTCATAGGTAGAGTCTAGAGTGTTGAAGGATGTAAAGGCGTTAAAGGTCTAAACTATGAGGACTTATGTATTTAGCTGGATGTGGAATTTCCAGAAGGTTACAAACCTCCCAAGTTCGAAATGTTTGATGGTACCGATGATCCGAAGGCGCATTTGGGAACATACTGTGACAAGCATGTAGGATTAGGCAAGAATGAACAAATCCGCATGAAGCTATTCATGCGAAGTCTTACAGGAGACACATTGTCTTAGCCAATCAGTCAAAACCCAAAGAAGTGGGTTGGTTGGGTGAGTGTGGCATTAGATTTCATGGATAAATTTAGGTTCAACATGGAAAACACTCTAGACATTTTCTACATTAAAAACCTCAAGAAGAAGCCGATAGAAACCTTCCACGGGTATGCTACTTGTTGGAGATCAGAGGCAACAAAGGTAAGGCCAACACTTGAAGAAGGACAAATGAACAAGTTCTTTGTCACAACTCAAGACCTATATTATTATGAAAGGTTAATGGTCATTGAAAATCACAAGTTCTCCGATATCACCAAGCTATGAGAAAGAATAGAAGAAGGAATTAAGAGCGATATTGTAACCAATTTTGAGGCTCTACGGGCCACGAATAAAGCTTTGCAATTAGGAGGTATTTCAAAGAAGAAGGAAGTGGGTGCCGTGATGGTAGCCTTGGTTCCCAAGTCTTCCCTCAACTACCAAATACCTCCACCCACATATCAACCCTCACTCCAAAAATATCAATACCCTGCCACTGCATACCAAACCTATAACACTCAACCTGCATATTACCATTCATCTCCACCCTCCCGCCAAAATTACCCAAAGCCACGCCCAAATTTCGATCGCAGACCTTCTAGAAAATACACCCCAATTCCTGAACCCATAGCCCAATTGTATGAGAGATTGAAGGCCACTGGTTATGTCACCCCTATTCCTGCTGTTGTAGTGGAAAATCCTTCCAATGGCCCAACCCCAACAAAATATGTTCTTATCATTCATGCATGAAAGGTCATACGATCGAGGAGTGCCGCACGTTTAAAGACATAATTCAGATGTTAATCGACACTAAGGTTATACCAGCAAAGGAATCTGCACCAAATTTTTGCAATAACCCTCTCCCGGATCACTAAGGTGAGGGAGTGAACGTGATAGAAACTAATGAGTAGTGTGATCATGAAGGGTCCACTGGACTAATTCGAGCGGGAGACGCTCCAAAAACATCTCTGGTCACCCTCGCATCCGTTGTGGTTCAAACCCATGCGCCATTTGAAGTTGAGGTAGCTACACCCTTCACTGTGATGGTAGCCCCCACGCCATCTTACAATTCTGATGACATCTCGTGGAATTATGTTGCGGAAGCATGAAGGAATGGAAAAGACAAAAAGGAATCAACAGGTGTCGCATAACCTGAACTGGTAGAGTTTAAACACTTGAGAATCTGGGAGGAACAAAATGGTAGCATTGTTTGATGTTCTTGAGTTGATTTTGGCTAGTTTCGAGCCGTTTGGACATTGATATGCGCGGGATGTCATTTCTAGAGTATTATTTGGCTTGCTCTGTATTGGATTCAGCTTGTTTGATTTAAGTAACATTTATAAACTTGGTTCTGAGGGTATGCATCCCTTAATATACGTGATATATGTTGGTGTTGAGGTGACGCACATGCTAGGTGACGTGCGTGTGGGCGTGCACTATGTGAATTAGGACTTGGTGGATTCTGTGGTACTATGTAGTTACCTAATATTGTTTCTATCATGAAATTTCTATGTGCTAGAGTAGTTGATTTGTGATACATGTTAAAAACCATGTTTAGGCTATATGCTTATTCTTTTGGGACCCACTGAGGTCATTTCTGGCGTTCATCTATTCGCAGAAATTGCAATTACATACTCAGTCATATTCATTCATTTTGCATATCATATCTCAGTATATGTTATCAGTTATTGTCATATCATGTATCATTGTTTAGTTTGATTGGTATGAGATTTGTGAGCCCGAGAGACTGGAGATATAGATGATTGAGTTGAGGCTGAGGGCCTTATTATGAGTGATATTTATGGGATCGGGCTACACGCCGCAACAGGTTTTGTTGATTCATGATAGGATCGAGCTGCACGCCACATCATGCCGTGTTGGCTTTTATTAGCGCTTAGGAAGGATTCGCCCCTCCGGAGTCTGAAATACCAACTGTGAGTAAGGTACCGAGTGCCGAATGATTGAGTGCACCAAGTGATTGAGAGTGCCTAGTGATTGAGTGCACCGAGTGATTGAGTGTATGAAAATGAGATTGAGTACTCTAGGAGTGTGGGTACATGAGTTTACCACTGTGGTGCATTACATTTGACATGCATACTTGGCATGTAGGCATAGAGATGCATTTCCTCTTACTATACGGTATTGTGCCATTCATGAATTCTCATACGCATTGACATGTAGGCATAGAGATGTACTTTCCTCATGCTATCTGATAATGGAACATCTTATTTGTTGTTGAAAGTTTTAGGAAAAAATCACAGTTTTTCTTATATACTCACATTTTAGTGATTTCGGTGAAAGATTTGGGTTTTTCTGTTATACCTGAAAAGCAATCCTATTTTCCATAACTATGCATCATAACTTTGAGTATTATTTTTACTGTTTTCATTATATTGTTACGAGTTGTTCTTGGTTGCTAGTGTTGAACTTTAACCATTGTCCAAGCTCCTTACTACTTTCAATCTAAGGTTAGGTTTGTTACTTATGGAGTACATGGGGCCGGTTGTACTTATACTACATTTATGCACCCTGCGTGTAGATTTTGGAGCTGATATTACTGTGTATGGCTGGAGCTGTTTTTGAAAATGAACTTGTGTTCCGATTGTAGCTGCTTCTTGTTCATGGTAGCTTTAGATTTGTAAAGATATCTATTTATGTACATTTCAAACAGATGACGTATTTATTTTATACTAGCTTTGTAAACTCTAAATCTTAGAATCTCATGATTTGTACTAGCAATCCTTGGGGATTCTTTGTATAAAATTTTGGTTATATTATCATTATTTCTCCTAGTAGATCTAATTTGAAATTAGATTATTGTTAAATTGGCTTACCTATCGGGTTGGGTTAGGTGTCATCACAACTAGTTGGATTTTAGGTCGTTACATTGTGGTTACGAGGGTGGTGCCTTGGGGTAATTCTTATTATAAGTCATGTGTTGGGAACGACTTGAGTAAATTGTTGTCATTTGTTTTTATTATTTGGTTTCATTGGTACTTAAACAGGTTCTAATTACATTGCTGCTTTTCTACATGTTTATTCACTGTTGTTGTTATGGTTTCTCGCTTCCATTATTAGATTTATATTGATATTCTGTACAAGTTATTATGTCTATTAGGAGTCATGCCTTGTACCTCGTCACTAATCTACCGAGGTCAGTCTTGATACTTACTAGGTACCGGCCGTGTTGTACTCATACTACACTTCTGCACATTTGTGTGCAGATCTAGATATTGGAGATAACAGATTTAGGCAGAGTTAGCTTCTTGATCACGAGGATTCAAGGTAGAGCTGCTTGTTCACCGCAGTCCCTTGGATTCCTTTCCTTATATTATTACTGTCAAATTTCTCTCTGAACAATATTGTATTTGAGTTATGATATGTATTCAGTATAGTTCGTGCCTCTTTACTACCTAGTCTTGGGGAGTTTTAGTGATTATCATAGTGTTGGTGTGTATCACCTTTAAACTTCTCATTTATATAAATTTATGTTCATAATATCATGTTTAACTGATTTAGTTGTTGTACGTAATCGGTTTACCTAGTCTTAGAGACTAGGTTCCATCACGACGCCTATGGCAGGATTTTGGGTCGTGACAAGATTAAGGGGAAATTTGCTGCTAAATATTACAAAGATGTTGGAGAATAACTCTAAGGCCATCAAGATATTTCCTTGTCGACTTGGTTCAGACGAATATAACGGAATTTTTGCTTGTCCCACGACAAAACAAATTTGCGATGCCTTGCAAAGTTCTGATAAAGTTCCTAACCCGGTAAAAAGGGGTTAGAATTGAAATCCTTATGAGCCAATATGAGTTATTTTCTATGGATGATAGGGAGACAATAAAGGAGATGGATGCTCGATTATTCTTATTACTAATGAACTCAAATCTCTTGGAAATTTTTTTTCTAAACAACTCTTCACGAAAATCTTGAGGATAATGCCATATTTATTTACTAAGATCACGAAAATCACGAAATAAACACCCTCTCTCTCTCTCTCTCTCTCTCTCTCTCTCTCTCTCTCTCTCTCTCTGTGGGAAGCAAAAGAATAGCATGTCGACCCAAATCCACAAAGCAAGTCTCATACTGGGTGACAGTCATACTACCTTGCTGAAGACGCTCGAACTTACGGTGGTGCTCCTCTCTCGTAGTAATAGGAAGAAACTTCTCCAAGAAGAGATGTGAGAAC
Organism: Nicotiana knightiana; assembly: GCA_005239525.1. Lineage (NCBI taxonomy): Eukaryota > Viridiplantae > Streptophyta > Magnoliopsida > Solanales > Solanaceae > Nicotiana > Nicotiana knightiana. The sequence continues at coordinate 51,671 of ML394406.1, forward strand.
TGATCCCAAGTGAGAGCAGGAGACCCAGCTGGTCTAGTCAACAAATAGTTCCTCCACCATTTCTTGGCAAAACCAGTCATCTGAAAAGCAACAAAGTTGACCTCATTGGTCTCCAAAATACCCATGTTCTGAAGAGCCTCATGACAACTATCGAGATAATTCTGGGTGTCCTCTGAAGTGGCACCGCTGAAATGAAACGGGAACAACTTGATAAACCTATCAAAAATCCACAAAGGATCGGAGGACATAGCTGCCCTAACAATGGGCGATGCTGCAACAACTGGCTGAACTACCCCAACTAGATGAGCAGCTAGGGTCTGAAACTGGGGAGCCATCTATTTTTGAGTGTGGGTGGCAGGAGTCTGGGCTCCTCCTCCAGCCTGAGATACGGCTGGTGCCACAGGGAATGCACCAGTACGGGCTACACTCTCCATAAGGCCCACTAGTCGAACCAAAGCATCCTAGAGCATCGGGGTATCAATAAACCCCTCTGGGACTTTAGTTGGTTCTACCAGAACGGCCTATACTGGAGCCCCCCCCCCCCCATCGAACACCACCTGAGGCTCTGCAGCTGGAGCAGTTTCTCGGGCCCTAGGCTGAGCCTTGCCCCTGCCTCGGCCTCTTGCACAGCCTGGGCCTCTGCCCTTCAAAGGATCTGCTGCTGGAGGGTCCGGCTACTGCTCAGCGGAAGAAGTATGTTTCCTTGCCATCTGCGAGAGAATAAGAATATATGAGTTCAGTCAGTATTGGGATAACAAGAATTGCACGACAAAGTTGAATAAAAGTACTCAACTTTGTCTGATGGGACGCTCAAACGAGCTAAGACTATGAATATTTCCCTAATTTGTGTTCAATTTTGTTTTCTATCGGAATAGATTGTGAATTTCTAGGATTTCCGGAATGTTGTAGTAATTTAAGGAAAATCTCAAGCAAGGTATGTTGGCTAAACTTTATCCCTCGAAATTGAATTCTATATTGTTTCCGCAAGTTTAAGTATGACCGGTCCCAAATCCTAAATCTATTCATTCCGGGTTACCCCCTATAAACTCATAAACATGATTCTTTCAAACGAGCCTTATATTGAGTAATAGATGTTTAAAGCAAGGATTGCTTATTAATATGGCATAGTCTCGAGTGGTAATTTTAATGAAAATTGGTATACTAATTAGGTGAAATTGCTCGTATGCGTACTAAATGTCTTGATTGAGTGTGTCTACTGGTTGATAAACTATAAAGATGTTTTAAAATGAATTAAATGAGAGTGTGGACAACGTTTATAATTGTGCCTAGCGATGCCTATGAAATGAGGAAATATATGAAAAAGATTACAAAAAGAGCCTCCACTCAACTGTCTTAAAATGACTTCTAAAAGTAAAATTTTCCTTAACGCACTATTGAGGCATATATATCTCTCAGAATTGAATTCCATATTGTTTTCACAAGATTAAGTATGATCGGCCCCAAATCCCAAATCTCTTCGTTCCAGGTTACCCCCTACAAACACATAAATATGATTCTTTCGAACGAGCCTTATATGAGTAATAGATGTTTAAAGAAAGGATTACTTATTTATATAGCATAGTCTCGAGTGGTAATTTTAACTGGTATACTAATTACTCCTAACCGCTCGTATGCATACTGAATGTCTTGATTGAGTGTGCCTAGTGGTTGATAAACTATAAAGATGTTTGAAAATGAATTAAATGAGAGTGTGGACAATGTTTATAATTGTGCCTAGCAATGCCTATGAAATGAGGAAATATATGAAAAAAATTGTGAAATGAGCCTCGACTCAACAGTCTTAAAATGACCTCTAAAAGTAAATTTTGCCTCAATGCTCTATTTAAGTATGCATGTCTAAAACCCCATCTTCTTAGAAATTGAACCCCCATGGTGCTCCCTTATAATTGGTGTAAGCTTTAATCTTGATTCATATAGGAAATGACATCTCAAACGTGCTTGTATTGTAATACTCTAGGTGTAATAAATATTCAAATGTTTCCTTGTCATGCTATGTTGTTACCTGGTGATGTGTTGATGTTATGGAATGTGTGTCAGCTTGCCAAAGCGTGTGAGAACCTCTATATGCCCACAATTCATGTATTTCTCTATGTGTACCTGATATTTTTAATCGAAAGTCATGTTGATGAGATTGGTGATAATGTGAAATGCGTGGGAAAGACCTTATGTGCTATATGCGTTCAAATGCTATCGTGATGATACGTTGTTACTTGGTGAAGTATTAAGGTTCGGGGAAGATTGATGAAATACTATGTAATTTAAGGTTTTGTGGTGTCAAGGTAGGCTAATTCATTGTATTTTCGGAGCTTTTGGGTTGAACAATGCGTCAGGGAGTTGAAATATTTCGTCATGGATAAAGCCAGGCAGGACCAGGCTTTAGGCTGGCGACGCCAGGATGGACAAGGCTTTAGGCTGGCGACGCCAGATCTGTAGCCCGGTCCGAAAATTTTGGATTATCCATTCTTCTATCTTTATAACCCGACCCAACTTCGTTAAAAACACGTAATGGGTCATTTTTTAGCAAAACATCTTATGTTTTAGAGTGAGAAAGGGAGACCTAGAGTGAGAAAGTGATCTTCATTAATGAATTCTTCAATTCTTACACAAATAATTAAAGATTAACAAGGAAAACGCACTAGATCTTCATCCTTGAGGTAAGATTCTACACCCTAACCCCCTAATTTCGAATTTTAGCTAAAGATGGGTATTTATCAAGAAAGTTTGTTGGTATTGGAGTTATTATCTTGCTTGCATGTGTTATCAACGGGTGTAGGAACATTGTTGAGCTAAAAATGTTTAAGGATGGGTTGAAGGTTGATGAAATGCTCTATAAAAGGACCTTAAAGACTTAATGCAAACCTAGTGTTTAATGGGATGCTCTAACGAGCTAAGACTATGAATATTTTCCTAATTTGTGTTCAATTTTGTTATATCTCAAAATAGATTGGGGATTGCTAGGATTTCTGGAACGTTGTATTAATTTAAGGAAAATCTCAAGCAAGGTATGTTGGCTAACCTTTATCTCTCGGAATTGAATTCCATATTTTTTCCGCAAGTTTAAGTATGACCGGCCCCAAATCCCAAATCTCTTTGTTCCGGGTTACCCCCTATAAACTCATAAACATGATTCTTTCGAACAAGCCTTATATTGAGTAATAGATGTTAAAAGTAAGGATTGCTTATTAATATAGCATAGTATCGAGTGGTAATATTAATGAAAACTGGTATACTAATTAGGTGAAGTAGACTCAATATGCTTAATACTCCTAACCGCTTATATGCGTACTAAATGTCCTAATTGAGTGTGTCTAATGGTTGATAAACTATAAAGATGTTTGCAAATAAACTAAATGAGAGTGTGGACAACGTTTATAATTGTTTCTAGAGATGCCTATGAAATGAGGAAATAAACGAAACAGCTATCGAAATGAGCCTCGACTCAACTGTCTTAAAATGACTTCTAAAAGTAAAATTTGCCTTAACGCTCTATTGAGGTATGTATGTGTAAAACCCCCTCTTCTTAGAAATCGAACCCCCATGGTGCTCCCTTATAATTGGTTTAAGCTTTAATCTTGATTGATGTAGGAAATGACTTCTCAAACGTGCTTGTATTGTAAGTCTTTTGGTGTAATAAATATTCAAATGTTTCCCTGTCATGCTATGTTGTTACCTGGTGATGTGTTGAAGTTATGGAATATGTGTTAGCTTTCCAAAGCATGTGAGAACCTCTATATGCCCACGATTCATGTCTTCTTCTATGTATACCTGATAGTTTGAATCGAAAGGCATGTTGATGAGATTGGTGATAATGTGAAATGTGTAGGAAAGACATTATGTGCTATATGCGTTCAAATTCTCCCGTGATGCTATATTGTTACTTGGCGAAGTATTGAGGTTAGGGGAAATGTGTTAAATTGACAAGAATGTGATAGTCTCTATATGCCCATGATTCATGTTTGCTCTCATGTGTTCTTGATGTTCGAGTTGAACAACTTTATAATTCAAATTGATATTGATGTGAAATATGTGGGAAGGACTTGAATTCTGAAATGGGGTCCAAGTGCCGGGTATAAACTAATAATTGTGGCCGCTAGCATTTACAGAAATGAAATATGTGCGTGAAATGATAAATATGACATGGTGGTTTTGTATTGTGTTATGAATCAAATTGAAATTGAAACAGAAATTGGTATTGTGGAAACATGTCTCCAAGGGAGACGACCTAGCCAATCGGGTCGTGATCAGACTCCGTATAAAAGTATGATGGTGATATGAGTAATAAGATGTTAATGCTAGTGATGGCCAAGCTAACGTTAAAAATGATTCTCTTGAAAGCTTGTGTGATTCCTCAATTGATGTTGTGATGGTGCTTATGTTTCTCATTGAATTCTTCTTATTGCATTATTGATTTTTCTAAGGAGATGAGTGTTACTTTCGTATGTTGACAATCATTATGTTTCACTTGGACATTTCGATGTTATTGATTGTGACTAGATTTTTTATATGGATTTCTTTTTCATGTATGATTATTCTATTTTGAAAGATGATTTTTAGCTTTTCATACTAGTATTATTCGACAGTACTAATGTCCTTTTACCGGGGGCGCTACATCTTTAAATGGATGTAGGTGGTTCTATAGCAGGCATTGTTGGTTGCAGTTAGTGGCACATCTTCTTTTCAGCCGACTTGGTGGCCCCACTTCATTTCGGGGTCCTGTGTCATTTTTTTTTTCATGTACTCTATATTTTGAGGTATAGCCGGAGCCTTATTGCCGGTATTTCCACATTACTCTTCAGTTGTATTTAGAGGCTCCGTAGACAGTTTGTGGTGGTATTTGGTATAGGAAATTAAATTAGAAATATTGGTATTTGGCATGTATGTTTTCATGATATCTATAAAAATTATAATATTTTGGATATTATGGTTGAAACTGCTAATGGAAACAAAATGGAAGTTGTTAATGAAACATTTATAAAGTATGATTAATGGAGTACATCTCCGCTTTATTCAGAAATTAATTTGAGTAGAATGAAATCCAACAGGCTTGCTTAGTCAGGTTTACTCGGTTGAGCGCCGGTCGCACTCCTCGATTTTGGGGCATAAAAAAACCGAGTTCTAAATTCCCAAATTTATAAAATCCCCAATTCTCCCGAAATCCCTAATTTCTACCCTTAAAGAACAAGATTTACGCCTAGAAATCTAATGGGTGTTGATGGAAATTGAAAGAAATGAGTTTAAGAACACGAACCTATGGTTTGGTGTTGAATTTCCACTTCACAAATCGCCCAAGGTCGAGTTCTATGGAAGAAGATATGAACTTTTTTAGAAAATATCATTTTTGGTTTTGTTTAAAACACTGGACATGCCTTCATCGTGTTCGCGAGAGGCCTATCATGATCGTGAAGCAGTGGCTCGAATAGCCTATGCATTCGTGAGAGGCATGTCGCGATCGCGAAGCAGTGGCTCAAATAGCCTATGCATTTGCGAGTCCTTCCGCGCGTTCGCGTAAGGCACCACTCTCCCCCCCAGGCCGCGACCCTGTGGCCGCATTCGCGTAGAGGAACCAGACTCCCCTCCTCCAGGTCCCTTGACCATCGCATGAGACAGACCACGATCGTGAAGGGTACAATCCCCAAAGCTTAGCGTTCGCGACCAGTCTTTCGCGTTCGCGAAGAAGACAATTCCCCTCAGCATTATTTACACTATGCGATCGCGCGCATTGCTACACGATCATGAAGCACAGATTATATGTGCACCAGAAACAGCATGACAACAGATTTTCCCAAGTCCAAAACACCATGAAGCCTATCCAAAACTCATCCGAGCCCTCAGGGCTCCAAACCAAACTTGCACATAAGTCTAAAAACATCATACGAACTTGCTCGTGCGATCAAATTGCTAAAAGAACACCTAAAATTACATATTTAACATCAAAATCAATGAAATTCTCAAGAACACTTTAAAGCTTCAATTTTCACAACCGAGGGTCTGATTCACGTCATTTAGACTTTGATTCTCACCAAATTTTACAAACATGGTTTGAATATTATAAAAAATCTGTATCGGGATCTGAAACAAAAGTACGGACTCGTACTATCAAGATTAAGCATCAAACACATACTTTAAAACCATAAATTTTTTTGAAATTTGATCTAAGTTAAAAATTCATTTCTCGGGCTATGGACCTCGAAATTCCATTCCGGACTTATGCCAAGATCCCATATTTTATTACAGACCCATCGTGTAATGACCCAGTCGGTCGTTATGAGAAATTTAGCCCCATTTTCCCTATTTATGCTTTATCACATGTTGCTTAGCCTATTTATGTTGTGTTGGGTCGGTTGGTTCGGGTTCTGGTCGTGGTAAGAACTGAGACACTTAGTCTCTTAAACTGGCTTAATAGTTGGAAAAGTCAACTGGGAGTTGACTTATTGGTACACGACCTCTGAATATAGATTTTATGGCCTGGATAGCTATGTTAGGTGATTAGGGACTTAGGAGTGTGTTCAGAATGTGGTTTTGATGTCCGGTGTACAATTAGGCTTGAATTGGCAAAATTGTGTTTTTGGCGATTTTCGGTCGGCAGTGAAAAATTAGCTATTGGGGTCGGAATGGAATTCCGGAAGTTGTAACAGGTTTGTAGTGTCATTTTGGACGTGTGTGCAGATTTTCAGGTCATTCAGATGTGTTTTGGTTGGTTTCGACATTATTGGCGAAATTTAGAAATCTCAGAGTTCATAAGCTTGAATCCGATGTGATCTTGGTGTTTTAGCATTGTTTTGGGTGTTTTGAAGGCTTGATTAAGTTTGAATAAGTTATGAGACTTGTTTGCATTTTTAGTTGTGGTCCCGAGGGGGCTCGGGTTGATTTCGGATAGCCATCGAGGGATTTTAAGCTGGAAAATAGCATATGATGCTGCTGGTGCTGGTGTTAACGCACCTGTGGATAGGGTACCGCACGCGCGGGGCTACAGAAGCGGACGACTCGTCGCATATGCTTTTTTTGGTGGGTTGGAGGAGTTTTGCAGGTGCGAGGTTTTTACCGCACCTGCGAAGCTGCAGATGCGGAAGTTTAATCGCAGGTGTGGAGACTGAGCCTTTAAGAGTTTTCCGCAGGTACGAGCCTGCGACCGCAGGTGCGCGTAAGTGGCTGCAGGTGCGGAACCACTAGGCAGTTAGTATAAATACCAGCCTTCGTGAATTTTTGGCATTTTCATCATATTGTGCATGTGGGCTGAGGCCTTTGGGAGCAAATTGAAGAGGGATTTCGAGGGTCTTCTATGGAGGTAAGTTTCTTGGACTAAAAACTCGATTCTATGTTGTTATTTGACGGATTAGTATTGGAATTAGTGGGATTTAATGGCATAAATCGGGGGTTTAGGGCTTCGGAAATTGAGGCTTATAATGAAGGAATTTAGGGGTCAATTGTTGTCGGATTTTGATGCATTTTATATGTATAGACTCGAGAAAGGATAAGGATTCTTGTGATGCAAATTTTATAGAATTCCGAGGCGTGGGTCAAAGGGCCGGGTTTTTCCAATTTCAGGAATGTGCCTAATTTTGATAATTTTGAGTGGGCCTTGTTGCTTAATCGTATATTGATGATATTAATCTGGTTTTGGTTAGACTCGGAGCAATTGGGAGCCGATTCAAGTGGCAAAGGCATCGCAGATCAGTATTTGGACCGGTTTGAGGTAATAAATGACTGTAAATCTTGCCCTGAGGGTATGAAACCCCGGACTTCATATTTTCTCACTATTTTTGGAGTGGCACACATAGTGGAAGACGAGTGTGTGGCGTGCACTGATTTTTTGATTTGGACTTGGTCCTTTCCGCGGCAACTATTGAGTTGCGTATTTACTTGTAAATCATATGTTAAACCGTGTTTTAAAACTATTGCTATATTTGGGTTGTAAGCCATGTTTAGGGCTTGCACCGACTTGTTTAGACCCCTTGGGGGATTTTACTGCTATTTCCTCATTGTGTTGACTTATGATTTACACTCGGTCATATTATGTTTAACTGATTTCGAAACTCAGCCTTATTTGCACTATTTTGAGATATAAATTGATGTTTTGGGTTGAGTACCCCGTTTTACTGATAGACCACGTGGATTCTTGAGAGTTCTGACTGAGTGAGGCCGAGGTCCTGATTCTGATGATATGAGATGCCACGAGGTGGATCGATATAAGCACTTGGGCTGAAAGATCCCCTCCGGAGTCTGTACACACCCCCAGTGAGTACAGGTACCTACAGAGTGCGAGTTCGAGTGCCGAGCGACGAGTGATTGGGAGGCATGAGTGACAGTGAGGTGGCTTGAGGGGATGATATTGAGTTATTGTGAGGTATGCTGAGCGACTGATTCTGAGTGATGATTTTCTTGAGGGGCATTTTATGATACATGTTTTGGCCCGCGGGGCTATTTACGATTTATTTCATTTTACACTATACTCTTTGGGTATTTTTCTGAAATTGTTGGAAAACACATTTTTCAAAGGATTTTACTGAAGTTGGCTTTTAAAGAATGTTGATTTAATGTATACATTGTTGGAAAGAAAGACTGTGCTTATTGTGAATTGATGATTTGATCTTATGTGTTTTTTACTGCTTAGACTTGATTTATTTTCATTACTACTGAGTTGGCATACTCACATTACTCCCTGCACCCTTGTGTGCAGATACAGGTGCTGAGCGCTAGTTTTTTTCCTTCATGTGGAGCCGAAATTGGGACTTCGAGGTAGCTGTTCAGTGTCCACAACATCTCTTTTCCCATCTCTTGTTTTGTATTTAGTTCCTCATTCCGAGTCTTGAAGTATTATGACAGTAGGGTTATTTTGTACTACTCGTAGATGCTCATGACTATTGACTCCAGGTTTTGGGGTAGTGTATAAACTATTTTATTCATTTTGTTGTTGTGAACTGCTTAAGCGAAAGAATTTTTGTCGTTTTGGAAATTATGAAAATATTATGATTGTTGGCTAGCCTAGTTCAATGTTAGGTGCCATCACGGCCGGCTTAAGATTTAGGGTCGTGAAAAGTTGGTATCAAAGCCGAGGTTACATTGGACTCAACGGTCATAAGTAGGTTTAGTAGAGTCTTGTGGATCGGTACGGAGGCATCTGTACTTATCTTTGAGAGGCTGCAGAACCCTTTGGAAAAAAATCTCATTTTTCTTGAATTATGTCATGCCATTTTGTTGGTTATGGAAATCTAAACTTATGTTGTTTTATTCTCTCACAGATGGTGAGGACACGTGCTACCGATCAGGATGACCAGACACCAGCTAGATCGGGGAGAGGTCGAGGCTGCGGTCGAGGCCGTGGCAGAGGTAGAGGACCAGCCCGTGCAGCAGCCGGAGCAGCACTAGAGAGTCCACCTACCATTCAGGATCAGGTTCCCGCCGTAGATATTCCAGTGGGACAAGCTCAGGCATCGGCAGTGCCTATTGTTATTCCGGCTCTTTAGGAGACATTGGCTTAGATCTTGACCGTATGTACTCGCCTTGCCCATGTAGTTGCTATATATTCTACTGCTGCTACTTCTCGGCTAGGGGAGGCACTCAGATTCCAGCTGCCCGGACACCTGAGCAGGTTACTCAGGGCCTTCAGACACCGGGGCAGTTTCAGCCCAGCCGGTTGCTCCAATTCAGGACTTTGTGGTTCCAGCCATGCCAAATGATGAGCAGCGTAGGCTGGAGAGATTCAGTAGGCTTCAGCCTCCAACATTCAGTGGTGCTGAGGGAGAGGATGCCCAGGGTTTTCTAGATAAGTGTCAAAAGATACTTCGTACTGCTCTTGAGCTCGACCTCGAGGCCCATTTCGATCAACCTCGAGACCTGTCTCTCCGCTGCTGATTTGCATAATCTCGTTACCCTTCGCGCTTATTTCGTTTTCTCACTTCTAACCTATCATCCACTGCCCAATCAACTGGTATTAAAATAGATCACGTATTTTTAGAACCACAAGCAAATATAATTGTAATTAACAATTTTCAAGGTAACAGTTTGGCGCCCACCGTGGGGCTAAAAATAATAGTTATCGTTTTAGTGTTGGTTTTCTAAAAAAACACAAGTTATTATTTACACTTTTTTTGTCCAAGAATCTTCAATTTTAGGTATGAAAATTTCTAACTCAGTAAATGCACATGAAAACAACGGTCTTGAGGATCACAAAGAGAATGGTGCAGCTACTTCAGGTGTCGGTGTGCCACCGCAAAACCTTGAAGGGTCCCCAGTTCGAATCCCTGTCGATGAAGGCTCACACAACGCTCAACATATCGATGTGAGCTCTCATAGAGAAGGAAGTGTACGCGGAGAAGACCGACACGAAGCATGGAGAACTCTCGCTCGAAAAGAAGAGGCCCGATCAGTTGACAGAAGGCATCTTCGAGAATTCGAACAAAGATCCATTTCCAAGAAAGAGAATCGAAAAGGAAGAATGGACCATAAGACCCCCAGCACACCATTCACGTGATTATCAGAGAAACTGACGTCCCAGTAGAACCTGTGCTCAAATGGGACAAAATACCTATCACCACAAAAGGACGAACTCAAAGTTATGTGCTTAAAGGAACTATTGTGTTCGAAGAAGAAGATATCAAAGCCTTGTCCTAACCACATAATGATGTGCTGGTAATTTCTCTTCTCTTAAATAACAATCGAATTGAGTGTGTACTCGTGGATCCAGGTAGCTCGGCCGATATAATTAGATTCGAGGTAGTGAAGCAGCTCAAGCTACTCGACCAAATCATACCTAATTCTCATGCCCTCAGTGGGTTTAACATGTCAAGCGAATCAATGAAGGGAGAAATCACCCTCCCGGTCAATGTGTCTGGTACGGTTCGGGATACCAAGTTTCATGTTATCGAGGATAACCCGAGATACAACGCGCTGCTCGGAAGGCCGTGGATACACAGCATCAGGGCGGTACCATCGACTCTCCACCAGATGTTGAAATTCCCAACTAAAGATGGCATAAAAATGGTGTATGGTAAGCAACACGCGCCAAAAGAAATGTTCGCAGTGAATGGCATGGCACGGCACCATATACTCCACCTCGAAGTGGTCACAAGATACACAGGTCCCCGAGGATGATGAAGAAGACTTCCTAACCCCTCGAACCTTCGTTGCCCCCAAAGAGTCAGACGCAACAAAATCAACTGTCGAGGATCTGGAGCATGCTATTTTGATGGAACACCTCCCAGATCGAAAGGTATACCTAGGAACGAGATTAACACCCTGAACTCAAGAAACACTCATTCAATTTCTTGTTAACAACATTGATTGCTTTTCTTGGTCCCACTTAGACATAACAGGGATCCCACGGTAAATAGCCACCCATCGGCTAAGCGTCGACCCCAGGTTCAAACTGGTGAAGCAAAAAAGGAGGACTCAGTCCGAGGTGAAGCATCCGTTGGTCAAAAAACGAGATAACAAAACTCCTAAAAATAGGGTCCATTAGGGAAGTAAAATATCCCGAATGGCTAGCCAATGTGGTAGTGGTTCCCAAAAAGGGGAACAAGTTAAGAATGTGCGTAGATTATAAGGACTAATAAAGTGTGCCCTAAAGATTCATTCTCGTTGCCCAACATCGATCGATTGGTTGATGTCATGGCTGGCCACGAGATCCTCACCTTTCTCGACGCTTACTCCGGGTATAATCAAATTCAAATAAACCCCGAGGATAGGGGAAAAACTTCATTCATCACAAAGTATGGCACATACTGCTACAATGTAATGCCCTTCGGGCTAAAAAATGCAGGGCCACTTACCAGCGCCTAGTTAATAAGATGTTCGAACATCAAATAGGTAAATCCATGGAAGTTTATATTGATGACATGCTAGTTAAGTCCCTGCACGCAGAGGACCATTTGACTCATTTGCAGGAAACTTTCAACAAACTTAGAAGCTACAATACGAAGCTCAACCCCGAGAAATGCACCTGCAACGTAGGTTCGGGCAAATTTTTAGGCTGCATGGTATCAAACAGGGGGATTGAGATCAACCATGACAAAATCAAGGCCATCGAAGAAATCACGGTGGTAAACAATGTGAAGGTCGTACAGTGGCTAGCCGAGCGGATAACGACATTAGGGCGATTCATCTCGAGATCATCAAATCAGATCCATCACTTTTTTTCCTTACTCAAAAAGAAAAAAAACTTTGAGTGGAACTCGGAGTGCCAGAACGCCCTGGAGGAGTTAAAGCGGTATCTCTCGAGCCCGCCTTTTCTCCACACCCCGAAGGAAGACGAAGTGCTATATTTGTACTTAGCAGTGTTCGAGGTAGCGGTAAGTGGCGCATTGGTTCGAGATGAGAAAGGTATGCAATTCCCCGTCTACTGTGATTCGAACCCTGGGAGATGTTGAAACCAGGTATCCTCACTTAGAAAAGTTAGCTCTTGCATTAATAAGTGCATCTCGAAAATTGAAGCCTTATTTTCAATGTCACTGTATATGTGTTTTGATGACATATCCATTTTGAAATATATTGCATAAACCCGAATTGTGAGGCCGACTGGCCAAGTGGGCCATCGAGCTAAGGGGATACGATATCGAGTATCAGCCCAGAACGATTGTCAAAGCCCAAATTTTGGCAGATTTCATGGCCGACTTTTTGCCGCCCTTATGCCCGAGGTAGAAAAAGAACTTCTACTAAAGGCGGGCACATCATCAGGGGTATGGAACTTATTCACCGATGGTGCTTCGAACGTGAAAGGATCCGGACTCGGGATAGTTCTGAGGCCACCTATGGGTAGCATGATTAGACAGTCTATAAAAACTACAAAACTGATTAACAATGAAGCCAAGTATGAGCCTATGATTGCATGTTTCGAATTGGCCAAAGGCCTAGTGGTGGAAGTCATCAAAGCAAAATATGATTCCCTTCTCCTAGTAAATTAGGAAAATGAAAGTTTCGAGGTATGGGAGGACAGGATGCAACGATACATAGACAAACATCAGGTCACTTTGCGTCACTTCAAAGAATGGACTCTGGTCCACATACCTCGAGAGCAAAACAGCAAGGCAGATGCACTCAAAAACCTGGGATCATCCGCCGATGAGGATGACATACTGCCCGGGGCCGTTGTTCAGCTTTCCAAATCAGTGATTAAAGAAGGCCATGCCGAAATCAACTCCACCAGCCTAATATTGTATTGGAGAAATAAGTACATCGATTATTTGGAAAGTGGGAAGCTACCCACAGACCCAAAAGAATAAAGGGCCCTTCGGGCTAGAGCAGCTCGATTTTCTCTCGACGAGAATAGAACTCTGTACAGAAGAACCTTTGATGGGCCCCTAGTAGTATGCTTGGGGTCGGGAGACACTGACTATGTACTCCGAGAAATTCACAAGGGCACCTACTGAAAGCACTCAGGTGCCGACTCCTTAATTCGAAAGGTGATCAGAGTAGGTTACTATTGGGACAGCATGGAAAGGGACACCAAAGAGTTCGTCCAAAAATGCGACAAGTGTAAAATATTTGCACCAATGATCCACCAACACAGTGAAAGCTACATTTAGTCTCGTCCCCATGGATGTTCATGAGATGGGGAATGGACATCGTCATCCTCCTGCCAACGGCGCCAGGTAAAGCTAGATTTATTCTATTTATGACTGACTACTTCTCGAAATGAGTGGAAGCACATGCCTATGAGAAGATAGAGAAAAATAAGTCATCGACTTCATCTGGGATCACATCATGTGCCGATTTGGGATCCCCTCCGAGATAACATGTGATAACGGGAAGCAGTTCATCGGAGGCAAAGTAACATGGTTTTTTGAAGATTACAAAATCAAAATGATCCTATCAACACCCTACCACCCATGTGTAAATGGTCAGGCCGAGTCCACAAACAAGACCATCATTCAAAACTTGAAAAGAAGTTAAAAAATGCTAAAGGAAAGTGGAGAGAAATGCTACCCGAGGTGCTATGGGCATATCGGACGACCTCTAAATCGAGCACACGAGAGACGCCGTTCTATTTGGTATACAGATCTGACACTTTGATATCGGTCGAGGTCGGAGAGCCAAGTGCTAGATTCCTGCATACCACCGAAGACTCAAATAATGAAGCTATGACTACGGCCCTCGAACTGTTAGATGAAAAACGAGATGCCGCATTGGTCCAGATGGCCGCCCAAAAACAAAGGATCGAAAGGTATTATAATAGGAGAACGAACCTCCGACATTTCGAAGTCGGGGACCTAGTCCTTAGGAAAGTCACCCTAAGCACTCGGAACCCAGACGAAGGGAAGCTGGGCCCGAGCTGGGAAGGACTGTACCGCTTCCTAGGACTACACGGCAAAGGGGCTTATAAACTCGGTACCATGGAAGGCAAGCAACTTCCAAACAATTGGAACATATCAATGCATTGGCACTACTACTGCTAGGGTATAACTTCCTCCCTTTTCATTTTGTGCTTCAAAATAATTTCTTTTTATAGGTGTCTGATTGAAGACACCGCAACACCCTTCAACTTGAAGACCTTGGGTTTTAAAAACATGTGTTGCGCTCTTTTTCCCTCGTGTCGGATTTTATCCCAAACGAGTTTTACTGGCGAGGTTTTTAACAAGGCAACACCTGCATGCTACTTGAGGGGAACTCAACAAGTATTCGAGGCTTCTCTTCAATATAGCTCAAATACTGAGGGTCATACCCCCCCCCCCCCGGAAATCACCTCCTCGAGGAAACCGAAACATGCCAAAAAGGGTCTCGATAGGAGAACAATGTATAGGAACAAACGGTCTAATGAACCGTGTCCTCATAGAATAATCGAACCCTCGATGGTGAAAAATGTGTACGTGTACCAAGTAATCTGAGAAGAATCTTTCATCATAAAAACACTTCGCGCGTCAAAGAAGTTTGCTATTTTCACAAGAAACGGCCCCAGGGCCAAAAATTTATCGACCACGCGGGAACTATCCTCGACAGTCACCCCATCGAGTAACCAAAAATACAAAGCCATAAGACCTCAAGGCTGGAAACTTCGAGCTCACAAGCCCTCTATATGGCAATATCAACCCCGACTCGGGGACTATCCTCGATAGTCGCACCATCGAGTCATTAAAAACTCGAAGCCATAAGACCTCAGGACGGTAACTTCAAGCATATAAGCCCTTCATGAGGCATTATCACCAATGTAAGCCCTCCATGAGGAGATATAACCAATGTAAGCCCTCCATGAGGAAATATCACCAATATAAGCCGTCCATGAGGCAATATCACCAATATAAGCCCTACATGAGGCAATATCACCGATGTAAGCCCTCCATGAGGCAATATCACCGATGTAAGCCCTCCATAAGGAAATATCAACAATATAAGCCCTCCATGAGGCAATATCTAACTCCAAGCCATAATACCTCAGGCCCGGCAACTTCGAGCTCATAAGCCCTTCACGAAACATCAAATAAGCCCTCCATAAGGCATCAATGTAAGCCCTCCATGAGGCAATATCAACAGTATAAGCCCTCCATAAGGCAATATAAACAATATAAAGCCTCGATGAGGAAACACCCAAAACTTTCAATGTCTCGAGGACTACCATCGACAGTCGCCCCATCAAAACATCAGAAACTCGAAGCCTTAAGACCTCAGGGTCGGCAACCTCGAGCTCACCCCATCAAGCCGTCAAAACTCGAAACCATAAGACCTCAAGGTCGGTAACTTCAATCTCATAAGCCCTCAATGAGACAATATCACATCCGTAAGCCCTCCATGAGGAACCAATGTAATCACAACTGTAAGACCTCAAGCAAGGCATGCATCTTAAGACCTCCACAAGGCAATATCAAATCTGTAAGACCTTAAGCAAGGCATGTAAAAATTTGTAAGAGCTTAAAAAGGTGTAATCCGGATATCAAAGTCAAGGCTATATATTCGAACTTGTAAGACCCCTAAAAAGTCATACCCTCAATATAGACGCCAAGACTATCTCACTTGGGGACTAAAATCTATGGCCAAATACGATGATCACCGCCATAAGGCTCCGACAAAACTAACACGACTCGAAGATGTCTGACTGTCGCCATAAAATCACAGGCCTCCAATTACTTTGAAAAAACCAGTTAAAGGTCGTACCGACCTAACGCGCAAGAGCCCAAGTCGCCAGCTACACTAATGGTCGTACCGACCTAATGCGTAAGAGCCCAAGTCGCCATCTACACCGAAGGTCGTACCGACCTAATGCGTAAGAGCCCAAGTCGCTAGCTACAGGTCGTACTGACCCAAAGCACCTCAGGGCCGATTTAAAAACCTAAGGGCCGATGAGCTCGAGTTGAAACCCGACTCGAAGACTGAGCTCAAAATGGTTAACTAAAGAGCCTAAGGGCCTAATGCGTAAGAGCCCAAGTCGCCAGCTACACCGAAGGTCGTACTGACTTAACGTGTGAGAGCCTGAGTCGCCAGCTATAGGTCGTACAGACCTAAAGCGCCTCAGAGCCGATATAAGAACCTAAGGGTCGATGAGCTCGACTCAAAACCTGACTCAAAGACTGAGCCTGAAACGGTTAACTAAAGCGCCTAAGGGCCAAATGCGTAAGAGCCCAAGCCCCAGCCATATCAAAGGGTGTACTGACCCAATGTGTAAGAGCCCACGGACCAGCCTAAAACGCCTTAGGGCCAATTTATAACCCCAGGGGTTGCATTTCTAACTCCTATTTATCGGGCTAATCGTCGACAGATGTCAGAGCCTATCCCAAGAAAACAGAAAACAAACAAGGAATGACGAAAGACCTTTTATATATGATAGAGGTTTGCAAAGCATATTTATAAAGCTCAAAATCGGAGCCCTTTCACAAGGAAAAAGAATAAATGAAAACCTAATCTACAGCTAGGGTGTGTCTTCAACGGCCCCCTCGGAGGTTATGCTTTCAGCAGCTCGGCCCTCGAGCCCCAGGTCTTCAACGGCCTCTTCCCCCTCGGGGACTTCACCCTCATCTTCATCATCTTCCGAGCCACTACTCGAGTCATCTTGGGAAGCATGAAGTGCCTCCTATTCCTTTTATAGGGTCTTCACCCTCTCGATCTCAACAGGAAAATCGAGGCCCCTGCACGAATATCCTCGAAAGCCTGCCTCCAAGACATTAATCGGGCATGCTCCAGGACACGGGCAAGTTTAAACTCAACCACCTCAGCTACTTTCCTGGCATGGGCATTTGCAGCAGCAGCATCGACTTTATACGAGGCTATGAGCGCATCAACTTCATCCTTAATTGAAGATAGCACAGCGATCGATTCGGCATAGAGGTCCTTATATTTGCTACTTTCAGCCCTTGCATCCAGGAGGCAATGCTCCATCGAGGATAACTTTCCTTGGAGTACGTCTCTCTCGGAGGTTATCTCGTTCACACACTGCCTAAATCCAAGGATCTTAGTATCTTTGGTTCTGAATCCTTCCCACATCAGGGCATCTATCTCCTTAAGTTGCGAACATCGGTTCGATAAGGGTTAAGTACTTATATCAATTACAAAAATGAAGCACATGAAGGCTATGTTACCTGCTCATCAAGATCGCTCCGCTTTCGAGATACCATTTCTAAACGAGCTCGGAGGACCAGCATTTCTTCCTCCTTTTGGGCAATAAGAGCCTTGAGCTCATCCCCCTCCAATTAAAATCTCCTGCACTCCCCCTCGTAATGGGTCAGCTCAGACTAAAATTTGGTTGTGGTCCTATTGTAAAGCACTTTCTCCTGAAATAAGGAGGGTCAAAGAAATGGTAATCAATGCTCGAATCGACGAAGAAATTACCTATTTGCAAATCCTTTCAGCTTCCTCGAAAATAAGGAATACATTAAGTTCGGGATTTTTCTCGGCCATAGTGAAGAGCCCCTCAGCTACGTCCTTCCCTCCGAGGGGCGCCCTCGCATCAAAAGATTATATATTTGGGGCATCACGTATCTCCATCAGAGAAAATGTTGAAACCGGCAGAGAGTCACCTACATCACTAAGCCCCAGCTAGGTCAATCGGGACCTTCGGCTAGGCTTCCGTAACTAATCTACCAAGTTACATTCGGCCCGGAGAATATTTTGGTTGATAATCAGATCAGGGACATCATCCGATCTACCCTCAAAAACCTCTTTGGTACCAAGTAAGATGGCATCGTCGACTTCTAATCTAGAATCCCTCGGCTCAACAATCAACGGATCAGCAAAGGAAGAAGCATTTATGCTTCCACTTCCCTCAGTCGATATCAGGAAATCTTTTTTCTCGTATAAGGCCACAGAGTCGGCCTTAGATTTTTGCACTATAGCCCGCTTTGGCTCCAATGGCTCGGTCGATGATTCCCTCCTTCTCTTCTTCTCTTCATTTGGATTTGGAATATTTGTTCCCCCGGGCAATGCTTCTCTCATCAACGAGGCCTCCTCTAGACCTCATAAACACAGAACACAACAAGTCAGAATATATTCAGGGGGTGTCTGTTTTAAACAAAACTCAGGTATTGCAAAAAGAAAGCACCCACCATGATTTTTAGTTTCCCATCGACCCCTGGCCAGATCGCGCCACACACGCTCGGTATACAGGCAGGTAGAATCAAGTTGGCGAACCCAGCTCGAGAGATTCTTAACTGCATCGGGATACCACACAACAGCTGCATCATCAAAGGGAATGAGTTCAAAGGAGAATTGGCACAAAGGAAAATTAAAGTATTAACTTACGATTCATATTCCATTCCTCGGGGAACAACATCCTTTCGAATAGAATCAAATTCGAGGTCCTAACTCGAACAAAGGGGCTCATCCACCCCCTGTCCCTGCCTTTATTGGTGCAAGCAAAGAAAATCCTTGAGGCCCGACGTTGAAGTTTAATCAGAACACCCCGATAAATTCGGGGACTGTACATTCTAATCAGGTAGTCAAGGGTGAACGGTATCCCCTCGACCATATTTGTAAAATTCCTAATCATGTAAATAGTGCGCCAAAATGATGGGTGAATCTAGCCGAGTGTCACTTGATATCGCTTGCAGAAATTAAGAATGATGGGGTCTATCGACGGTGAAGACGACCATACCAGGACTAGGGTAAATGGATAGGTGTATACACTGAGGAATCCAATTTTATGGGTTGTTATGTATTCCTCCTGAGAGGGAATCTCCACTTGTATCACATCTCCTCAGCGGCAGTCGGCCTTTACTTTCTCGGTGTTTGTTATTAGGCTAATATATTGGGATATGGGTTCACACCGCCCGACTTCGAGGAAGGTTTATTGACCTTAAAATCAGAGGTCATTTCGCAGGGTCCGGGGATGCACTCCTCGTGATTTGGGGGAACAATTGCCTTTCCCGTAGAGGAACATGAAGAAGATGGGGATTTATCATCTAGTGGAATAGTTTTGGAGGCCTTCGTCATTCCTGCTGAAAGATTTCGAAGGAAACAAGAGGGAGCAGATCAGAAAGGGGACGCAAGAAAGAAGTAATGAGAGCTCTTTTTAGAAAAGGTTAGAAGAAGTAATAAAAGGAGAGGGTCAGGAGAAGGAGTATTTATAGGGGACAACCGCGGACGTGGAAGAAAGCCAAAAGGCAGCCAACCGCCGTAATAAATTTGAATCTTTTCGAAGATTTCAAATTTGGCTTTTGAAAAATCTCTCCAATGACGTCAGTCGCTTACGCGGCATGGCTGACAAAATAATGAAGGCATTGAAAAGTTGTTGAACTCAAATTGGTTTCTTGTCTTTTCATTCTATGAAATGCGGGGACTATCTATATCCGGCTAAAGTTGGAGAGCCCGATTTTACGGTCATTACGGCGCTTAGAAGGCTCGAAGGTTTGAGTTTTGGCATCGAGAGGAATATCGAATGTTCTCAACCTCGAAGCAGTGTAGATCGAAGACCATCATGGAAAGGCGGGAAACTCTCAAAAGGCACGTGGTTAAAGTTGACCAAGTACGCAAAATAGTACAAGCCCGTACCCTGGCATTAAATGGATGTACCAGACATCTCTCTTTTGTAATAATTACACATGTACTATGTTGGGATTCCCCCTCATATATAAAGGGGGCCCTTGCCATTTTTTAAGACACATGATATTCAATACAAGAACAAGAACATCCTCTGCTCTTTAACTAAAACATTCTCTACAATTGTTTCATTGATTTATTGCCTTTCATTTATTGTTATTCATTTATTACTCGTTATTAATCATAAATAGGCCATCTTCGAGACCTTTAATACTATTATATTATTCTCGACAGCCCCTTGTCAAGCTCTTGAGCTCGACCTCGAGGCCCTTTCCAACCAACCTCGAGCCCCGTCTCTCCGTTGCTTGGTTTGCAAAATCTCGTTCCCCTTCGCTCTTATTTCGTTTTCTCACTTCTCACCTAGTATCTACTGCCTAAACAACTGGTATTAAAATAGATCACATATTTTTAGAGCCACAAAATCAAATATAATTGTAATTACCATTTTTCAGGTAAACACCACCCTTATGATCCGCATAAAAACAATCGAACCATACAAAAATCACATGTGCTAACAAAAATAACGTATCAACTCGTACCATCAGTGCCCATAGGCCACAACCTTTCCAAAAAACAATACCAATATTACCACAACACATAGCCCTCAGCTCAACCAAAATATACACGAATCGTAATAGCAACAAAATGAAACAGGGAAAAGTAACTCAAAAATGAAAGAGACAACATGAAAATAAAAAGGTAACAACATCAAATAAGCATATAAGAGTAAACTAGAAAAATAAAAGATAGAACATATGCTAAAAACCTCAAATAAAGTATGTAAGAATAAACTTGACAGTGGAATATAGAACATGAATTGATAATATTCTTTCTTGGTAAAATTAAACATTCTATTTAACCAAAAAAGTTCATTACAAACCAGGAATTGCTGACCAATTCCTTTACTCTGTATGAGAACTAAGTACTCTGTCGCTTCTACTGACCAGAACAATTTGATCAATACAAGGTTTTGATGTCAACTAAATTCTATACACGTCTTATTGCCTATACAAATTTTCAGAATGGACATTAAATTTGACATAACATATAATGTTAAATATCTATGTAACCCGGTTTAATGCCTCCAAATGCTTCTGCCAACTGGGATACAAGTTTCCTCGGATGTGTATAAGGATTGCAATCTCTCTACAAAATAAATCTGGAGATAAGCTGCCACTATGCAATCTGATCTTGTTCCTGTCTCTCCATATATGATATACCATCATCCCAAAGACAACTGATATAATTGTCCCAAAGCCTTTCTTATTCCTAGCACAAGTGTTCACTCATTTTACCTCTTCCTACCATGTAGTTATCTGCATAGCACATCCAAGCCAAGACAGTAGTCTTTGCCAAATATTCTTAGTGTAACCACAGCCAAAGAATAAATGCTCAAAGTGTTCATCATCCAGCCCATGGAAGACACAAGCTTAAGGAACTTGAATACCAAATTTTGATAGTCTCTCGACAGTAGGTAACCTACCCTGTACAGTTAGCCATCGAGGTATTTATTTCACTCAAGATTGAGTCTCTTTACCAGGTGTTCTACCGTGGCTTCAGGAGGTATTCACGTTTGGCATATGCATGCTCTGGCCGAGATCTTTGGCGATGATTCCGTACTAAAGTTCGGTGGAGGAACTTTAGGACATCCTTAGAACTTTAGGCCGAGTAGCTCTAGAAGCATGTGTACAAGCTCGTAATGAAGGACGTGATGTTTCTCAGGAAGGTAATGAAATTATTCATGAGGCTTGCAAATGGAGCCCAAAACTAGTTTTTGCTTGCGAAGTTGAATTTGTGTCTAGAATGTAAATTTGGTTTTATGATTAGGCTTTTTCATTGCACCTTTTGGAGTTTAGGAGTCTGTAGTTGATAGAACTTCGTGATGCTGAATCTTCCATCAGTGCTTTGCAATTGTATCAGCCTTGATGTCAGATCACCTTGCAATGTGGGTAGATCAAGAATAATTTTCCTAAGCTCAAGAATTTTCCTCACAACCTAGGATGCATTCTTGGGTATGGACATATTATCTACTGTCAGGTTCTTGATTTAGTAAGCATGGATACACTTGATCCATAGGTAGTCTTTATTCTTTGTGATAGCCCATAAGTGTTTTGTCACAACTGCTTTATTTCAGTTGTATAGGTTAATAAAATTCATTCCTCTAGCTTCTTGTGGCACGCATATCTTCTCCCAGGACACCAATGCTTTCCTAGAGATATCTTCTTTGCATGTTCGTAAGAATGTCCTGCATTTGACTTCAATCATATCCATCACCTCTTTTGGTAGTAGAAATATTTGTGCCCAGTATGATTGTACTCCAAAGATAACTAATTTGATCAGTTGCAATCTTCCTGAATATAACAACTTTGGTGTCCAATAATTTATTTTGGCAGTGATCTTTTCCACCAGTGGCTAGCATTGGAGAATACACAGCTTCCTAGATGCTAGTGGAACACCAAGGTATCTAAATAGTAATGTGCCCTTATTATATCCTAGCTCCTATAAGATGTCCTCTTTCAAGTTTGCATAAATGCCAGCAAGATAACTGGAGCTTTTATCTGTATTTTCTTGTAATCCTAAGGCCTTTGAGAACATCATAACACTACAAGAAATTTGATTTTTAACGACCATTTCTTAATGAAGGGACATAAAACCGGTCGTTTAAGTGTATTTATAGCAACCAAATTTTTTTCCGGTTGTTAAAACTAATTTTTAGCTCAATATTAATGAGGGGATAATATTCGGCCGTTAAAATATAACACAGACGGTCGTTAAATAATTATTAATTAATGAAAAGGTGACGCTAACTTTTCCCACGTTTTTCCCAACCCAGATTCTGCCAAATCTCTCACCCCCACCCCCACCCCCACCCCCACCCCCAAAAAAAGGAAAAAGCCCTAAGACTTCGACAAATAGTTTGTATAAACCTAATAAACCCGAAGACGTCGACTTCTCTAACAGTTCGTAAACCTCTGTTTTGAACGAATTAGCAGAGAATTGCTACGACAAATAAAAATAATTAGAGTTCGTAATATTCAGCGAGTTAGCAAACGAAGTTTCTCGTCACCTCCATTGACAATAGCTGCTCATCTTTGAGGTTGTTCTCATCACGGTATGGTTCAAATTTTTACCCTTTTCTATGTGAATTGAGTAATAATTTCGCTAGGAAAGGCATTTGTTGAGCGATGTCTGTTTTGAATGAGCAACTACTATATCTCCTATCACGATTTCTCTAACAGTTTCTCTGAACGTCAATTTCGTACTATCAGTTTCACTGAGTGCCAAGTATAACTGTCAAAATATCGGTCCTCCTAAAATTAAATTTAATATTTTTTAGTTGTTGTATAAATATAAGGTTATGATCACACTTGTATGTATATGGATATTGGTGTTCACTTTGGTGAAAGAATGACACAAAATACAAAAATTGTTTCTATCTATATATTGACTGATTCTACGGTGAGGTCTGCTGGTTCATTGCTTATTTCAATCTGATCTATTATTGATTTTCAATCTTGGCCTCTCATCCCTTTTATTTACGATGTCCTTCTTGAATGGAAAATTTTTGGTGAAACTTGTTTCTTGTTTTAAACTATACAAATTTGATCAGAGGTATGGAGTATGAGAATTGGCTAAAGTTATTTGGTAGTATGTCTCTGTTTTAGATCTCAACTGTAGTGCAAAAGGATCACTATGAAAGAATTATCAAGGGTATGTTAGATATGTTGCACTTACTAGAGAGGTGGCTTGTCTAGTTTTTGAACTTGTGTCACAAAGTACTTGTTGCACATTCTTTCCCTCCTCAGTCATCACATGATCATGCTCATTGAGAAATACTTCAAACCAGTTAGAAAACTTGATATTCTTTGATGTTATGACATGGTCTTCCAGACCTGGAGTCCTATTTTTAGGTGATCGATGTGTCACTATTTGCTACTGATTAGCAGGTGATCGAGCAACAACTGTACATTCCTCTCCAGCTATATTCTTTACTGTTCCATCTCCCATACCTATCTTCTTTGGCCTATCTTAGAATTAGAGATACTCCTCAAGCCAACTGTTGCAATTTGATGTTGCCCGGATGATACAAAAGTGTGCATTTGGGCTTAAACCCTTCTTGCATTAACTCCTTCACGTTCCTGCCCCTCATCTTGTGTAACAGTAGCTAAAAAACCTACTGGTTTTTCAACTACATCAATAATTACAGTAGTAGATTTAGGAGCCCTAATAGTAGGTCGATCACCAGTTGCATTTAATGCAACATTAGCCTCCAACTTCGAACCTATAGTAGTTGCTTCAATTCTACTTTTTCGACTGCCACTGCTATATTATTCTTAGTATTGTTTCCTAGATCACGCCCTGTAACAGCTATACTACTCAAAGCATCTACATCTTCAAGACCTTGCCCTTTATCGTGCACAACAGTAGGTTTAATAACTGCTGGTTTTTCAACCATCTCAAGTATAGAAGTATTAGCTTGATCATCCATCTTATGCAATCTTGTATGGTTTTGTAAAGCTAATCCCACAGCCTGGTAAATCCTTGCTAATTCAGTAGCAGCAGGGATATCCGGGAACTAGAGCTCTTTTCGTTCCTGGAATTGTCAAGAGCTTTTAAGTTATCCATGTCATGAGTTACAAGAGCTTGGAGGATGTTTGTAGGAGAAATTATATTGTGCAGCCACTCCACTTGTAATAGCTACATGTCTAGTAGATTTTTGGATCAAATTAAGCTTAGAAACCTTACCTGATAGTTGTTGTCTAGTCAGAACAAAAGCAGCAACATCAGGACTTATCTTTGTCTTGCTTTGCACACTAGGAGATGGACTCGCAACCTGCTCAACCACAGCTACTGCCCCTTCATTTGCTTTACCACCTTGTCGTGTTGACGAACCATTTTCTTGAGTGTTTAGCTCCTGGGAATCCTTCTCTATGTTCGAACTTGTTAGCTAATATTTGGAAGTTTTTAACACCAGAGCCATTAATGCTTTCAGTACAACAAAACTGAACCTTCAGCAGATATACATGGCCCTCTTGCATTAGCCTGGGAAGTGGAGATTTTCGTTTGTTGTGGGATAATATAACTTCTCTTAATACTCATTATGGAATTGTATAACTTCTCTTAATACTCGTTATGGAATTGTATAACTTCTCTTCATGCTCTGTCAAGCGGTTTCCATGTCCTAATCTCAACGTCTAGAGTCTGGGAGGAGCCATCCTTGTCGCAATCATGACTGAGGCTGAAAACACAACTGTGTATGCCTTCACTCACAACTATCAATTTGAATCGTTACAGTGCCAAGCGTAGTCTCAAACATTGCAATTTGTGTCAAAATTGTGAGAGATTTATTACACTCATCTCATCCTACTGAGAGCTCTGCAATTGTCATAAGAATATTTATTTGTTGCTATTTGCATATCTTCGTTTCCAGATGTTCGTTGCAATACAATTAGACCTTATTGCACATTGTAGTTGGAGTTTAATTGGATGTTCTAACTTTAGGAATAGCTGATCCTCCACCACCAGAACATCATAAGCATTTGTACTACAAAAATGCTTGTCACCAGCAAATCGATTTGGAGAAAGAATTCCAGTTGATGCCTTCTTTTTGCGTGTTACTGAACTCCAGCCTTCCACTCTATTCACATTCACTCCTTCCTTTCTACTAGATTTTATATCCTGTTCCAATAGTTCATTAGGTTCAGTAGATTGTGTAGCAGATTGTGCTGGAACTGCACCAGTTCTGCCTGAATTCACAAACAACTGCCAGCTTTTTTCTCCTTTCCTACTTGTACTCTACCTTTGGTTGATCATCTGTAATTTGTCGGGACTGCCCATCTATTTCCTTTTCCTTAATACCTACATCAGTTGCACTATCCAAAACTTTCACACCTTCAACACCTTGCCCCTGAATATGCACAGCAGTAGGTTTCAAACATGCTGGTTTTTTAACTTCAAGCGCAGCAGTAGGTTTAACAACTAATGGTTTTTCAACCATTTCAAGTTCAGCAGCATTAGTTGATCTCCCCCCTATTCAAATTTGTGTGATTTTGTAAAGCAGTCTTTAATTTTTTGCTATGATGGACAGTATGGGATTCTTTTCAATAGTTCTAATTTTTTTTTAAGTTATTTCAAGGAAAAGAGAAGTGTGTATTCTCTTAAAGTTTCCCTCACTTTTGCGAGTATGTGAGATATGTTGCATATAAATCTAGTTTTAGAAACAACAAATATACATTTGAACATTAAGCTTGCTGAAACTTTTTATTTGAAAAAAGAACATTTGACTAGACTGAAATGAAATAACATAAAGCTTTGAACTCTTTGTTTAAAATTGGACATTAAGGAGGAGTAACATGGTTTGGAGAAACTTGGATTTTATGTTTCCAATATCAATTCAGCTAATTCAGTTAGTGATATTGATGTAACGACTCGTCCGGTCGTTCCGTGAGATTTACCCCGTTTCATCCATTTCTGCATTTGTTATATATTTCTAGCCTGTTTTTGTTGTGTTGAGTCAGTTGGTTTGGTCCGGAGTAGTTATGGTAAGAATTGAGGTATTTAGTCTCTTAAAGTAGCTTAATAGTTGAGGAAGTCAACTGAGAGTTGACTTATTGGTAAACGACCTCGTAATGCAAATTTTATGGCTCGGATAGCTTCGTTAGGTTATTTGGGACTTAGGAGTGTGTTCATAATGAAGTTTTGATGTTCGGTGTAGAATTAGGATTGAATTGACGAAAGTTAGTTTTTGGCAATTTTTGGTCGGTAGTGGAAAATAGGCTATCGGGGTCGGAATAGAATTCCGGAAGTTGGAGAAGGTTCGTAATGTCATTTTGGATATGTCTACAAAATTTCAGATCAATCGAAGGTGTTTTGGTTGGTTTCGGCGTAGTTGGCGAAATTTGAAAGTTTCAAAGTTCGTAGGCTTGAATTCGATGTAATTTTGGTGTTTTCGTGTTGTTTTTGGTGTTTCGAAGGCTTGACTAAATTGGAATAATGTTATGGGGTGTGTTGGTATGTTTGGTTGGGGCCCCTAGGGGCTCGGGATTTATTTCGGATGGTTGGCGGGGTTTTGAACTTGGAAATTTGCAGAAAAATAGCTGCTGGTGTGAGGTTCTGGTGTTGGCCACACCTATAGAGGGGTACCCGCAGGTGTGATGGGCCATGCACAGGTGCAAAAGAGGCTAGACACGGGAAATTCCGCAGGTGCAAAATTTTGGCCGCATCTGCGAAGCCCCAGGTGCGGAAGATTGGCCGCATGTGCGAAATTGGTCCGTTAAGTGGGATTCCATAGGTGCGCACCTGGGACCGTAGATGCGGGTTCGTAGGTGCGACTAAGTGTCCACAAGTGCGGAAAATGCTGGCAGAAACAGTATAAAAAGGGGCCTCCGTGAAATTTCTCTCATTTCATCATTTTTGCATGCGGGAGGAGTTCTTGAAGGCAATTTGAAGAAGGGAACTCATTATTCTTCAATGAAGGTAGGTTCTCTGGTTATTAACATCGTTTCTATGCTATTTTGTTCGGATTAGGCTTGAAAATTGAATGATTTAAGTAGGAAAAGGTTGGGAAGAAGGGGTGGAGAATTGGAATTTCTTTTGAGGTTTTAGGTAGGCAATTGTGATCCGATTGTGATGATTTTGGTATGAGTAGAATCCTGGGAGGACGAGGTTTCTAGTGATGTAAAAATTATTGAATTTCGAGATGTTGGCCCGGGGCTCGGATTTGGCCGAATTTCGAAATTTTTGTATAATTTGGTAGTTTTTTATTGGGGTGTGTTCCTTGGATGTATATTAATGATATTAAACTGGTTTTGGCTAGATTCGGAGCAATCGGGAGCCAATCTGTGGGGCAAGAGCATAGCGGACGAGTGTTGTGGCCCGGTAGAGGTAAGTAATGGTTATAAATCTTGTCCTGAGGGTATGGAACCCCGGACTACATATTTCTCACTGATTTTCAACTCGCGCACATGTCGGATGACGAGTATGTGGCGCGTATTAATTTTTGGATTGGACTAGGTCCTCTCTACGACAACTAATGAGTTGCACATTTTTCTCAAAAGCTTATGTCAAATTATGTTCTAAAGATTGTTGAAATATTTGGGCTATAAGTCGTGTTTAGGACCTCGTGTCGATCTGTTTAGACCCTTTGGGAGGGCTTTTTACTGGTATTTTTCCTCACTATTTGTTGATGATTTCACTAAGCCACATTGTGCATACTGTTTTTCGAAACTCAGCCTGATTTACACTAGTTGAGATTTAAAATGATGTTTTGGGTCGAGTACCATGTTTTACTGATTCGCCCGAGGGGCCTTTTGAGTGGTTCTGTTGAGTGTGGTCGAGGGCCTGAGTGATGGTGAGGTGCTGAGTGATATTAGCGCTTGGGCTAAAAGAGCACCTCCGGAGTCTGTACACACACCCAGTGAACGCACCGAGTGCCGAGTGACGAGTGATTGGGAGGCATGAGTGACTGTGAGGTGTTGAGTGATTGTGAGGTGCTGAGTGACTGCGAGGCATGCCTGAGGGGATGATTTTGATACATGTTTTTCCCGAGGGGCTACTTATGATTTTACTACATTCATTGTCATGCTAAATCTTTCGGTTTGAAGTTGTTAAAAATGTGCATTCTTTAAAGGATTTTTTCGGAAGTTGGTTTTAAGGCATGATGATTTTGTATATCTATGTTTATATTATTGGAAAGTAAGGTTGTGTATATTGTGATTTGATGGCATTGATTTTATGTGTTTCCTTGCCGCTTAGACTTGATTTATTTTCATTACTACTGAGTTGGCGTACTCACATTACTCCCTGCACATCTGTGCATGTTCAGGTGCAGATATCGATCATTAGCCCTTTATTCCGCATGGAGCCAGACTGCGGGATATAGAGGTAGTTGTTCAGCGTCCGCAACATCTCTGTTTTTCCCTTCTTATTGTATATAGCTTTTATTCGGAGGTTTTGTATTATAATAGTATATTTTGGCTTATTCTTCTAGATGCTCATGACATGTTGTCTTCGAGTTTTGGGGTTGGTGGCGCTGTATATTGGCCTATTATTTAGTAATCTATGTATATTCTATGAAATGCTTGAACTTGATTAGGATTTTTAAAGAAAGTTTCGAACATGAGGTAGTTGGCTAGCTTAGTTCCACGATAGGCGTCATCACGGCCGGTTTAGGATTTTGGGGTCATGACAGTTTGGTATTAGAGCCTAGGTTACATAGGACTCAATGGTCATGACCAGGTTTAGTAGAGTCTTACGGATCGGTACGGAGACGTCTGTACTTATCTTCGAGAGGCTGCCGAACTTTTGGGAAACATTTCTATCTTCTTGAACTCTTTCGTGTTGATCTATTTATTCCTAAAATCTGAACTTACGTTGTTTCATTCTCTCATAGATGGTGAGGAAACTCCATACCGATCAGAGTGACCAGTCACCGGCTAGACTAACGAGAGGTCGAGGCCACGGTCAAGGCTGTGGTAAAGGTAGGGGCCAGCCGGGGCAGTACCATAAGATCCCCCTACCGATCATGATCAGGTTCCCGCCGATGGTGTCCTGGCGGGAAAGGCTCAGGAACCGGAAGTGCCTATGGTTATTCCGGGTCTTCAGTAGACCCTGTCTCGGATATTGACAGTATGCACCAGTTTGGCTCAGGCAGTCGTCGTGTCTTCTACTGCCACCACAGCTCAGGCCGGGAGAGGCAATCAGACTCCAGCGTCCCGGGCACCTGAGAAAACTGCACATGGTATTCAGGCATCGGGGGCAGCCCCAGCTCAGCCAGTTGCTCCGGTCCAGGATTATGCGGTGCTTGTTATGCCTGAGGATGAGCAACGCAAGTTAGAGAGATTCAGCAGACTTCTTCCTCTTACTTTTAGCGGTACAAAGGGCGAGGATGCCTAGGGGTTTCTGGATAGGTGCCAGAGGATACTGCGTACCGCGGGTATTTTGGAGACCAGTAGGGTCTCATTTGTTACATTTCAGTTTGTGGGTGATGCCTTTACCTGGTGGGAGTCATTCGAGAAGCATAGGCCAGTTGGTTCAGCACCTCTTACCTGGCAGTAGATCTCCATGATCTTTTTGGAGAAGTATGTTCCTCAGTCCCATAGAGAGGAGCATCGTAGGCAGTTTGAGCAGCGTAGTCATTCTTATGTTTCTTCATATTTTGCCGGTTTTCTGGATATGCCCCGTAAGTCTTTAGTCACCTTTGCTAATGTGTCGACTCTGGTGGGTGATACTGTAGTTGTGGACCGTGTGTATCAGTCTTGCATGATATCTATTGGGGGTCTGGAGACCCGAGTGGACCTACTGTTACTCAGCATGGTCGATTTTGACGTGATATTGGCATACATTGGTTATCTCTGTGTCATGTTGTTCTTGATTGTCACGCTAAGACCGTGACCTTAGTTATGCTGGGGTATCCGAGGGTTGAGTGGAGAGGTTCTCCTGAGTTTATGCCTAGCAGGATGATTTCCTACTTGAGGGCTCAACGCATGGTGGAGAAAGGGTGTTTATCTTATTTGGCCTTTGTGAGGGATTCCAGTGGTGAGACTCCCGCTATTGATTCAGTTCCTGTGGTCAGTGACTTTCCGGATATGTTTCCTGCAGACCTACCAGGCATGCCACCTGATAGGGATATTGATTTTGGTATTAACTTGGTGTCAGGAACTCAGCCTATTTCTATTCCACCTTATCGTATGGCACCAGCGGAGCTAAAGGAATTGAAGGAGAAGCTTCAGGAACTGCCGGATAAGGGGTTCATTCGGCCTAGTGTGTCACCTTGGGGTGCACCGGTGTTTTTCGTGAAGAAAAAGGATGGGTCCATGCGTATGTGTATTGACTATCGGCAGCTGAACAGGTTTACGGTGAAGAATCGATATCCCTTGCCCCACATTGATGATTTGTTTGACCAGCTTCACGGAGCTAGAGTATTTTCCAAGATTGACTTGAGATCTGGGTATCATCAGTTGAAGATTCGGGATTCTGACATTCAGAAGACTGCTTTCAGGACCAGATATGTTCATTATGAGTTCTTGGTTATGTCATTTGGGTTGACCAATGCCCCAGTTGCGTTCATGCAATTGATGAACAGCGTGTTTCAACCTTACATTGATTCCTTCGTTATTGTGTTCATTGATCACATCCTGGTTTATTCTCGTAGCCAGGAAGAGCATGCTAGCATTTGAGAGTTGTGTTACAGAGGTTGAGGGAGGAGAAGCTTTATGCGAAATTCTCCAAGTGTGAGTTTCGGCTTGGTTCGGTAGCT
This sequence comes from Nicotiana knightiana, assembly GCA_005239525.1. Classification (NCBI taxonomy): domain Eukaryota; kingdom Viridiplantae; phylum Streptophyta; class Magnoliopsida; order Solanales; family Solanaceae; genus Nicotiana; species Nicotiana knightiana. The sequence goes on from ML394406.1 coordinate 82,902, forward strand.
TTCTTAAGGCACCTAGTGTTTAGTGAGGGTATTCAGGTTGATCTGAAGAAGATAGAGGCGGTGCAGAGTTGGCCCAGACCGTCCTCAGCTATAGAGATTAGGAGTTTTCTTGGTTTGGAAGGATCCTCTTATATTGCTTCGCCTTTGACCAGATTGACCCAGAAGGGTGCTCCATTCAGATGGTCTAAGGAGTGTGAGGAGAGCTTTCATAAGCTCAAGTCAGCATTGACTACAGCTCCAGTACTAGTTTTGCCTACGGGGTCGGGTTCTTACACAGTTTATTGTGATGCTTCTAGAGTTGTCTTGGGAGCGATATTGATGCAGGACGGTAGGATGATTACCTATGCGTCCAGATAGTTGATGGTGCACGAGAAGAATTATCATGTACACGATCTCAAGTTACCTGCCATTGTTCATGCCTTGAAGAGTTGGCGGCATTATTTGTATGAAGTGCAGTGTGAGATTTTTATTGATCATGTAGTTTGCAGTATCTGCTGAGCCAGAAGGACTTGAATTTGCGCCAGAGGAGATGGTTAGAGCTCCTCAAATATTATGACCTCACTATCTTATATCATCCGGGGAAGGCTAATGTAGTGGCCGACGCCTTGAGTCGCAGAGCAGAGAGTTTGAGGAGTCTAGCTTACCTTCGAGTAGCAGAGCGGCCATTAGCCCTTGATGTTCAGGACTTAGCAGGTCAGTTGGTAAGATTGGATCTATCAGAGCCCCCACGAGTGTTGTCTTGTGTAGCCTCCAAGTTTTCTCTTTACGATCAGATTAGAGTGCTCCAGTATGATGATCGATATTTTCTTGTTCTTCAGGACAGGATCCGTCGCAGTGATACCAGGTATGTGGTTATTGATGATGATGGGGTCATGAGGATGCACGGCCGGATTTTCGTGCCCAATGTGGATGGGCTTCGAGATTTGATTCTAGCAGAGGCTCATAGTTCGCGGTATTCCATCCATTCGGGTGCCGTGAAGATGTATCAGGACTTGAGGCAACATTATTGGTGGAGGAGGATGAAAGAGGATATTGTGGAGTTTGTGCCTCGGTGTCTCAACTGTCAGCAGATCAAGTATGAGCACCAGAGACAAGGTGGATTGCTTCAGAGATCTGATATTCCAGAGTGGAAGTGGGAGCGGATCACCATGGACTTCGTAGTTGGACTCCCGCGGACTTCGAGGAGGTTTGATGCTATATGGGTTATTGTGGATTGGCTTACCAAGTCCGCGCACTTCATTCCTGTTGGTACTACTTTTCTTCAGAGAGGTTAGCCGAGATTTATATCAGGGAGATTGTCCGATTTCATAAGGTTCCAGTTTTTATCATTTCCGACATAGGTAGTTAGTTCACATCTCAGTTTTGGAGAGCCATGCAGAGAGAGTTGGGTACTCAAGTTGAGTTGAGCACAGCGTTTTACCTTCAGACCGACGGGCAGCCGGAGCGTACCATTCAGATTTTGGAGGATATGTTGTGTGCTTGAGTGGTTGATTTTTGTGGTTCATGGGACCAGTTTATGCTACTAGAGGAGTTTGGATATAATAAAAGCTATCAGTAGAGTATCCAGATGGCTCCGTATGAGGCTTTATATGGTAGGAGGTGCACGTCTCCGGTTGGTTGGTTTGAGCCGGGCGAGGCTAGGCTATTTGGCACACACTTGGTTCAGGATTCATTGAGCAAGGAGAAGCTGATTCAGGAGGGCTTCGCACGGCGCATTCTAGGCATAAGAGTTATGCGGACCGGAAGGTCTGAGATGTGTCTTTCATGGTTGGGGATAAGTTGTTACTGAAGGTATCACTCATGAAGGGTGTTATGAGATTCGAGAAGAGGGGGAAACTGCGTCCCAGGTTCATTGGGCCATTTGAGGTGCTTCAGAGGGTTGGGGAGGTGGCTTATAGTCTTGCTATGCCTCCCAGTTTATCAAGTATTCCATGTTTTGATGCTCCGGAAGTATGTTGGTGACCCTTCCCATGTTTTGGACTTCAGCACGGTTCAGCTCGAGGGTGATATATCATATAAGGTAGAGCCAGTGGCTATTTTGGGTCGACAGGTCAGGAAGTTGAGGTCTAAGGATATAGTTTCAGTGAGGGTTCAGTGGAGAGGGAAGCCGGTGGAGGATGCCACCTGGGAAATTGAGCGGGAGATGCGGGGCATATATCCTCACTTATTCCAGACTCCAGGTATGTTTCTACACCTGTTCGAGGACGAACATTTGTTTAAGAGGGGGAGGATGTAACGACCCGTCCGGTCCTTCCGTGAGATTTACCCCGTTACCCCCATTTCTCCATTTGTTATATATTGCTAACCTGTTTTTGTTGTGTTTAGTTAGTTCGTTTGGCTTCGGAGTGGTTATGGTAAGAATTGAGGTATTTAATCTCTTAAAGTAGCCTAATAGTTGAGGAAGTCAACTGAGAGTTAACCTATTGGTAAACGACCTCGGAATACGAATTTTATGGCTCGGATAGCTTCGTTAGGTTATTTGGGACTTAGGAGTGTGTTCGGAATGAAGTTTTGATGTCCGGTGTAGAATTAGGCTTGAATTGGCGAAAGTTAGTTTTTGGCGATTTTCGGTCAGCAATGGAAAATAGGTTGTCGAGGTCGGAATGGAATTTCAGAAGTTGGAGCGGGTTTGTAATGTCATTATGGATATGTCTGCAAAATTTCAGATCGATCGGAGCTGTTTTGGTTGGTTTCGGTGTAGTTGGCGAAATTTGAAAGTTTCAAAGTTCATAGGCTTGAATTCGATGTATATTGTGGATTATTCTTCTAGATGCTCATGACATGTTGGCTCTGAGTTTTGGGGTTGGTGGCGCTGTATATTGGCCTATTATATTTAGTAATCTCTGTATATTCTATGAAATGCTTGAACTTGATTGGGATTTTTAAAGAAAATTTCGAACATGTGGTAGTTGGCTAGCCTAGTTCCACGATAGGCGCTATCACGGCCGGTTTAGGATTTTGGGGTCGTGACAATTGAAATTTATCCGAACGATTTGGTCCGTTTGGTTGACATTTTAGTATTAGTGACTCAGTCTTAGTTGTGCAAATAGATTACACTAATGTCATATTCATTATCTGTTACACTAGGCCGTGATAGCGCCTATCGTGGGACTAGGCTAGCCAACCATTTCAGACTATCAATATATATATCATGATTTTCCCAAAAATTTAGTTAAAATAGCAGAATGATATGAAACAAAATACACACTTCTCCAAAACCTGGAGCCAACTGTCATGAGCATCTAAGGCTGAAAATACAATGTACAATATATTGGCTTGCTACAACAAAAGTCTGAGGTACAAAATACCAAAAGAAACTATGATCTGAGGGAAGGAAAGAAGGTGAGATGGGGATTCTGAGTAGCTACCTCAATTCTCGAACGATTCCAAGCTCGTCCGAAAATCAACTAGTGAGATGGCCTGGTACCGGGATCTGCACACAGAGGTGCAGGGAGTAACGTGAGTACGCCAACTCAGTAAGTACTCAATGTAACTAAAAACTTGAGTGTAGTGACGAGCATTTAAATCATATAAATCCATATAATGAACAACAGTGGAAATGAATAAATCAAGTCAAGAATCTAAAATTCTGAATATTTCATAAAAACTCCGATTTCCATTTAAAAATCTCGTATAAAACATTTATCCAACTTTTATTATCAGAGGCTCAGTGTAAAGAAGAGTGAAAATAGCATCTTCATAAAATATAATCCCCTCGGGCAAAGTATCACTCACAATAAGGCCTCTCGGGCAAGCCTCTGAGTCACTCCTGACTACACTATCAGTATCTCATGCTATCACTTAACACTCGTACTCAGCAAGTACCATGAACACACGCCACTGCTGCGGCGGGCAGCCTGCTCCTATATATATATATATATATATATATA
>ML394408.1:0-129699 GCA_005239525.1 Nicotiana knightiana
TCACTTTAAGTGGAAAAACTCCCGAACCCCCTTCGGGGCGTGATGAAAAAGGAGGTGTGACACAAGGTATATTTATAGCGTATTTCGTACTGTTTCTGAAAAGGTTTTGCAACCTTTCAGAACAGCCATAACTGTTGGAAGAGGTGTGAAATCCTTTCAGAACAACCATAGCTATTTTAAACAGGTATGAATATTGCGGGAAATTTAAAAACTGATTTAAAATAATTCGGGAAAAAAAATGGGTCGGACCGGACCGGGTCGCGGGTCATTCCGGATTTGAATTTTTTTCCATTTTTGGTACCAAAAATGTCGGTGAACAGCGAACCACTCAAAGGTTGTAAAACACACTGAAATATTTTGTGTAGAAGAAGAAGAAGAAGATCAGAAAATTTTATGTCTTTGAAATTCTGGGATTCAAGGTATATTTATAGCGTATTTCGTACTGTTTCTGAAAAGGTTTTGCAACCTTTCAAAACAGCCATAACTGTTGGAAGAGGTGTGAATCCTTTCAGAACAACCATAGCTATTTAAACAGGTATGAATATTGCGGGAAATTTAAAAACTGATTTAAAATAATTCGGGAAAGAAAATGGGTCGGACCGGACCGGGTCGCAGGTCATTCCAGATTTGAATTTTTTTCCATTAATTAATTAATTAAATAATTTGAAAAGAATTTTGTCCAACAAGATTAATCAATCAATCGTTGACCAAATTCGAATCCGAAGACGAGCCGAGCGAGCGACGAATACGCGAGACTTGCCTTCTTCTCAACTCTTTAAGAGCTAGAAATCATGTAGGCTTCATCGTCATAGTAGCAACTATTTTAAATTTTGGAAGGCATTGTTATTAATCTGTACTGCTGTAAAATAAATTAAAAAATAGTAAAGTTTCTGAAAAATACAGAAATAGAAAGTTTGTAGAACAAGAACGTAAAAAATAAATTCTGAAAACAGTGTAGAAACAAATCGAGCCCGCTGAATACACAGTGTGTCCTTAAAGAAATTATTTCCCTCAAGTACCCGAGGTTTTGGAATATATCCTCCCAGGATAGAACGATTTAACTCACCAGAGTGTTGGTACCAAAAACGCCGGTGAACAACGAACCACTCGAAGGCTGTAAAACACACTAGAATATTATGTGCAGAAGAAGAAGAAGAAGATCAGAAAATTTTGTGTCTTTGAAATTCTTGGATTCAAGGTATATTTATAGCCAATTTCGTACTGTTTCTGAAAAGGTTTTGCAACCTTTCAGAACAACCATAACTGTTGGAACAGGCGAGCGACGACGACGACGCGAGACTTGCCTTCTTCTCAGCTCTTTAAGAGCTAGAAATCATTTAGGCTTCATCGTCATAGTAGCAACTATTATAAATTTTGGAAGGCATTGTTATTAATCTGTATTGCTGTAAAATAAATTCAAAAAACAGTGAACTTTCTGAAAAATAGAGAAACAAAAAGTTAGTAGAACAAGAACGTCAAAAATGAATTCTGAAAACAGTGTAGAAAAAACTCGAGCCCACTGAGTACACAGTGTGTTCTTAAGAAAATTATTACCCTCAAGTACCCGAGGTTTTGGAATATATCCTCCCAGGATAGAACGATTTAACTCACCGGAGTGTTGGTACCAAAAACGGCGGTGAACAACGAACCACTCGAAGGCTATAAAACACACTGGAATATTTTGTGCAGAAGAAGAAGAAGAAGATCAGAAAATTTTGTGTCTTTGAAATTCTGGGATTCAAGTTATATTTATAGCCAATTTCATACTGTTTCTGAAAAGGTTTTGCAACCTTTCAGAACAGCCATAACTGTTGGAACAGGTGTGAATCCTTTCAGAACAGCCATAGCTATTTTTAACAGGTATGAATATTGCGGGAAATTTAAAAACAGATTTAAAATAATCCGGGAAAGAAAACGGGTCGGATCGGACCGGGTCGCAGGTCATTCCAGATTTGAATTTTTTTCATTAATTAATTAATTAAATAATTTGAAAAGAATTTTGTCCAAAAAGTTTAATCAATCAATTGTTGACCAAATCCGAATCCGAAGCCAAAGCCGAAGCCGAGCTGAGCGAGCGACGACGACGACGACGACGTGAGACTTGCCTTATTCTTAACTCTTTAAGAGCTAGAAATCATGTAGGCTTCATCATCATAGTAACAACTGTTATAAATTTTGGAAGGCATTGTTATTAATTTGTATTGCTGTAAAATAAATTAAAAGACAGTAAACTTTCTGAAAAATACAGAAACAGAAAGTTTGTAGAACAAGAACGTAAAAAATAAATTCTGAAAACAATGTAGAAAAAAATCGAGCCCACTGAATACACAGTGTGTCCTTAAGGAAATTATTCCCCTCAAGTACCCGAGGTTTTGGAATATATCCTTCCATGATGGAACGATTTAACTCACCAGAGTGTTGGTACCAAAAACGCCGGTGAACAACAAACCACTCGAAGGCTGTAAAACACACTGGAATATTTTGTGCAGAAGAAGAAGAAGAAGATCAGAAAATTTTGTGTCTTTAAAATTCTAAGATTCAAGGTATATTTATAGCGAATTTCGTACTGTTTCTGAAAAGGTTTTGCAGCCTTTCAGAACAACCATAACTGTTGGAACAGACGAGCGACGACGACGACGATGCAAGACTTGCCTTCTTCTCAGCTCTTTAAGAGCTAGAAATCATGTAGGCTTCATCGTCATAGTAGCAACTATTATAAATTTTGGAAGGCGTTGTTATTAATCTGTATTGCTGTAAAATATATTAAAAAACAGTAAACTTTCTGAAAAATACAGAAAAAGAAAGTTAGTAGAACAAGAACGTCAAAAATGAATTCTGAAAACAGTGTAGAAAAAAATCGAGCCCACTAAATACAAAGTGTGTTCTTAAGGAAATTATTTCCCTCAAGTACCCGAGGTTTTGGAATATATCCTCCCAGGATAGAACGATTTAACTCACCGGAGTGTTGGTCCCAAAAACGCTATTGAACAACGAACCACTCGAAGGCTGTAAAACACACTGGAATATTTTGTGCAGAAGAAGAAAAAGAAGATCAGAAAATTTTGTGTCTTCGAAATTCTGGGATTCAAGGTATATTTATAGCCAATTTCGTACTGTTTCTGAAAAGGTTTTGGAGCCTTTCAGAACAGCCATAACTGTTGGAACAGGTGTGAATCCTTTCAGAACAGCCATAACTTTTTTGAATAGGTATGAATATTGCGGGAAATTTAAAAACGGATTTAAAATAGTCTGGGAAAGAAAATAGGTTGGACCGGACCGGACCGGGTCGCGGGTCATTGCAGATTTGAATTTTTTTCCCATTAATTAATTAATTAAATAATTTGAAAAGAATTTTGTTCAAAAAGATTAATCAATCAATCTTTGACCAAATCCGAAACCGAAGCCGGCCGAAGCCGAAGCCGAAGCCGAAGCTGAAGCTGAGTCAAGCGATGACGACGATGGTGCGGGGCTTGCCTTCTTCTCAACTCTTTAAGAGCTAGAAGAAGAGTTTCTCTATATATACACATAGATTTTCTTTCTTTCTTCCAATAAGGGACAGTGCATTAATTTAAAATTTCACTTCCCTCCATTTCTTTTTCTATCATTTTCCATTAATTTTCTTTAAGCTACACCAAACTTAAAATTAAGCTACACTAAACATAAAGTCCAACAAAAGTTTTCCAAATTGAATATTGAGGATACGTGGGAACTGCTATGTCCTTGCATATCTTAATATTATAGGACAAATGAGCTGCAACTCCAATTTCTACCGACTGATGACTGCAATTAGCAATGCGCCAATGAGTAACATTTGTTTCATTTTCTTGAAAGTCCAAGTTTGGATATTATAGGCACGGCATTCTGGCGTAGTTCGAATTGCATACGGAGTGCGTACCTCCGATTTATACTTGGCAACCAAAAGTCCCTATTTCAAGAGAAACAGTAGTTAGCCACTAAATTCTCCTCTTTTTTCTCATTGCAAATCCGTTTATGTTTAGTCATTTCAAGTTTGGCACCGATCCCTTTTTCTGTGTCCTTTTGTTTTTGTGAAGTATCCTCTCTTATAACCTAGTTGAGCACGTGATCTCATTTTTTATACTGCATGTGGAGGGAGATTCACAGCGAGATCAATGAATCAAATACAATCAGACCTCTCTATAGCAACGACGTTTGTTCCGATATTTTTTGGATGCTATAGTGCAATGCTGTTATATATAAAAGACATATAATATGACATAACATAAAAGATCGATTCCAAGAAAACTTGGCTTTATATAGTGAATGACTATTAAATTGAGATGCTGTTATGAAAAGGTATGACTATATATATGTGTGTGTGTGTTGGTATTTATGTATATATAACACTGTTACTGTACTGGGATGTGAACGTTAAAAAACCAAATTATAAAAAGGAAAAGAAACAGAGAAATTATGTCATGTATAATATATATGAATAGCCAAATAGAAGTACAGATGAAAAATAACATGTGACTGTATATAAATGCCTAAATGGGTATAGAGTATAGCGTAATGAAGCCCATGTTATACAGGGGAAATTTCCCTGCTACACATCATTTCTCCCGAGAAATAACAGCCATTGATAATAAAGGTCACACGATATACCAATTACCCCCAAAAGAATCCAACTTTTAGTTAGAATGAGATACATCACACATTAATTCACTGTCAACTCTCTCGACAAATATGTAATTTTGTTGGTGTTGTCCTGATTTTCTTATTATATTTGATTTTTCTATTTGTTGAAGGAAACAACAACATATTTATCATAATTAAGTTTTCTTCTTGTAAAAGGAAATTATAAATCTCTCTTATTTGGCTAATTCAATTTTTTGTAGGAAAATGTTTTGAGTTTTATAAATTGAGGATCATTCCTTCTCATTCAGTAGCATTCACAATGTGGACACAGGTCAATTGACCGAAACACGTTATATATTTATATCTCTTTTGATATATTTATCTTTTATTGTCTGATTTATCGTCCTTCAAAATTTGCTTTACTAACTTCCGCATTATATTTTTTTCTAATAATCTTTACCGCAGCCTTTCCGAAGACTTTGAAAACGTCGTTACCCTCATGTTCTCTCTATATATATAGGCCAACCCTTTTAATAATTTGGCACACATGTGCTTCAATATATAAATAATTCAAGAAACTTTTTACAGATAAGAATGGGGAAGACTACACAATATGGAGATGAAGGGAGGGAAAGAACTCCAAAAGGTCACTTTGTGGTTTACGTGGGAGAAGAACTGAGGAGATTTGTTCTTCACATATCTTACTTGAAGAACCCTTGTTTCCAGAAGTTACTAGAAGAAGCTGCTCAGGAGTTTGGATTTCAGAGTCCCAAAGGAATTGTTTTGCCTTGTGATGAATGCACTTTTCAGAAGATCATTCATCAGATTAACGCCAAGTAATCACCAACCATAACCAGATGCTATTTAATATTTGAAGAATTGATATTTCGTTTTTTTCTTTTGGTTCATTAGATTGAATATAACGTGTAGTAATATAATTAATATAACTCGCAGTCCATAATATATGTGGCTATGTGAATATTTCTCGAGTCCATAGATGAAGGTGTAATTAATATCTACTCTATACTGTGCTCTCCTTGGAGCAAATTCTTGGGAAATTAAGAAAGTTGTTCTATATGTCTTTCTTACTCACTGAAATCTTTTTGTTCGTGTTGGTCTCTTTTGCTTTATTGAAAAAAGGATTAGTTTTTATACTCTGAAAATCAATCTAAAAAGTTACTACATAGTACATACACAAAGTCGTGTAACCTTATGATGTTTTATGAATAAAGTCAAAAGATATACTCTTTGACCAACTATATTTTCGTTCTAGCAATCATACTATCAATTGTATTTTGGTATATCTCCCTATTTAAACTCGACTGTTCCAAAATAATTTGGTTCAACAAAAAGTGACCAGAATGAGGATCAAGTGTCTCTCCTGATTCTTCAAACAATATTTTGCTTCACCGTTCTATCTACGAAAGATAACTCAAACTCAACATACGAGTCAAATTAATTGGAGAAAAAAGAATTAGAAAACTAATACATAAACGTAATCATTCTAGCATTTTTTAGCCATTCTGCTACTCCATTTTTTACTTCATCAACATCACTTGTTACAAATAATATAACAACATTGCAAAAGTTCATCTGTACTTGAAAATGCAGAAGACTAAGTTACAAATGCCTATAAGATACTATACTAGGAAAGTACTTTGAGCCATGTTAAAAGAATTACCAAGAAAGAAATAGTAATTAAATCTCTGTGTCATGATATCCAAATATGAAGTTTTTCTATAATAGGATTTCTAGTATGGGATTAAGCAAACTACAGTTTTACGAAGAATCTTCTACAAGCATTAAATGAACCAAATGCCTTGCAAAATTTATAATAGTTGCTACTATGAGGATGAAGCCTACATGATTTCTAGTATGGAGTAATAAATAAAATAAATCATAATTATAAAGTCGTAAACATTGCTCTCCAAGAGCAGCAAGCGTTACATATTCCGAGCAAATTTTACAGCACATCTCAGATTAATTATTTTTGTATTTTAACATACCGTCAATGAATAACTACACTTGTATAAGAAAGGTATACACACATTGTAATTTTAATAATTCTGAGAGCAATCGTTGTTATATTAATCTAACGCTAAAAAACAATTATTTATATATATTTACACACATGGATATGAATAGAATTAAGAATATAGCATACTTTGATTGAGGCACCTTCTGTAAAGTAGACATGAGCAGATTTATGAGCAAAAGTATAACATACTTCAGTTTAACTAAGATCCTTTCAAATGTGGGTCTGTTAGAAATAATTTTCAAACAGATTCAAGATCACATCATGCAATTTTTAGTACAAGAGAAAAATGTTGCAAGCATGTAGACCATACAACGTCAAACAAACCATCATCAACACATATTTTGTCGTTGCTATGCATTAATTTTAGAGAAAATATTTTGTACAGAACATGGTCACATAGAGTTTTCTCATAGCAGTAAGAGAAAGGAAGGAAGCTCTTAAGTTGAAAGTCAAATTACAAATTAACCTTATAAGATTAACTTGATTAAGAAATAAAAAAACCCCTATAATTACGCACTACACGCGACCGTCTAAAGCGTCTCCTCCTTCCCTGGCTGCTTGGCGACAGACACAAAGAGAAATAACAATCATATCCCAACAATTGCACTGTTTAAATTTCTTCTCTTTAAAAATCAAAGCCCCATGACATTTTCCATCAATCTTTGCTCTTCTTTGTTAAACAAACAGGCTTGGCATCAAATTCTCCTTCACCAAATTGTTAACTTTTTCCATTAGCCAGCGTGATATTGTCCGCTCTGGGCCTAGGTCCTCTCGGGTTTAAAATGCGTCACTAGGGTCTAAGACTTGTTAACTTATATACCAAATATCCGTCTTTTGTTTTGCTGATGTGGGACTCTGTCTAAAGTCTGAAGTGTTACATACACCTCCTCTATGGACTCAGCGTCATTGCTGAGGTTTGCCCACCGCATGGGATTCACCTAGGCTCAACACTGAAGTTTGCCCCGCCTAATCGGGATTTGCCTAAATCAATTGAACTCTGACCCACCATCGGCAAGGCTGACACAGGAATAATTCTGTTACCATCTGTAATAACCCAACCCACTAGTGATATTGTCCGCTCAGGACCTAGGCCCTCACATATAGATTACATTACCACATTATTTACATGAGACTTCCTTATACTTGACAATTGACTCATGAATTCCACTTACTTGCTTTAAGACATAATACCGAAACATTTTTCCTATTTAATATTCTTAACTAAAGGACCAAAACAAGTAATAACATTAAAGAAAAAAATTGTAATCCAAGAGCCAGTCACCAAAGGCAGATGGAATTGAAGTGTATGTGTTCCTACCGTAATTTTAAGTCAATATATCATAATAACGGAATTAAGGAACTGTTTACCCTAAAAATGGATAATAATTGAATTTATATGTGGTTTTAAGGAAACATGATTTCACTCGGCACAAACTGAGAAAATATGTAAATTGATATTGAAATTGATTGTAAAGAAAAACAAAAGCAAACCAAATGAGATGTGTAGCCTTGAACCTCTAGATAAGTTACCCTCGAACCAAATGAATCGAACCAAATGAATGAGCAAAATGAGATATGGACAAAGTAACAAAGTATTGGGAGCTTAAAGAAAATAGTAGTATATTGCTTTGTATTGTATGAACATGGTGCCTTTACAGTTAATTAGACCCCTTTTATATAGCAGGGGAGTCCTACTTATGGTACAACTCTTAGTACAATAAGAAATCCCATGATTGACTAATTAGTCGGCCTCATCTTGATACGTGCCGAGATTTCCGCCGTGATCCTTGCTCGATTATGGATATTTCATCTTACCGTTACTTGAATAGGTAAACTTCCATCAATCTCGCTTGATCTCCGTTCTGCTTGGTTGGTCCCTGAATTAAGGGTTCAACAATCTAACTTTGTACTGAGGCTCGATATAACACGAGGCCAAACCGTGGCCTATCATGATCCAACCTCGATTGTCATAAGAAGCGCATGCCCGTTCTGACTGTATACATGAATGAGTATCGATACGCTCAAATTACACCTTAAAATAGTGTAAACCGGTCGATGTCAAATACAATAACCCAACTAGGTTGGGGTCGAATCCCACAGGGAGTAGGCGTGAAAGGATTACTTGAATATTATGAAGCTTAACTTAAATCGTGATTCTATTCCGTTAGCGTAACAAGAGTATTGTAATTGAGTGTGTTGTAATTGAGTGAAATAATAATTAAGTATAATTTTATAAGGTTGTAATTAATTTGATTAACTAAACCAAGGTTGTGTCCCTTTTAATGAAATGTAATGCTATCGATGTTAATATGATATATTTCTAATGGAAGGTTCTTTTGATATGCAAATTATTTCTAAATGACTACCCAATATTTTCCAATAGTTGAGTCGTATTTCCTCTTTAATACTTTTCCAAATATAAAAGAGTTGAAATTAAGAATAATCAATTTATGCCAAATAAAATACACTTATTCCTAAGCGATTCTATTAAACAAGGTTTAAAGCCTCGAGTTTTTGATATTTACTTCTACCAAACCCTAAACTACTTTTCTAAGTAAAGAAAGAGTATAATGGCACTTGTTAATATTTGCAACCACCAACAATAATGAAGAATGAGAAATAAATATATATCAACCAACCATTATATATATATTCAACGGTAAACACCCATTAACATTATACCCATTTAGGGTCCACAACCTTAGTATTTAAAACTAACCACACATGCTAAAATACAAAAAGAAGAGAATATTAAAGATCATAGTGCTTAAAAAAGTGCAAGATTCTTCACTCTCAAACTTCCAAAGATGAGAATATTCAATGCTTGGAATGTAGCTCCTTTTTCAAACCAGATTCCCCCACAAAACCTTAATAAATCTACTTATAGTGGGCTAAACATCGGGGCCAATTTCGGACAAAAATACCCTTCCAGCTCAACTATGCGACCTCATATCTGTCGCATAACAAACATGCGGTTCGCATTCTTCTTCAATTCCATCGCATCTTCACAACCCTAGGTTTCAGGTAGTTATCGCATATTGATTATGAGGTCCGCATTGTTGATATGCGACCACATCTTGCCATCGCATTTCTGATCTTAGCAACTCCTACTGGAGGTTTGCGATCCATTATGCGGCCCGCATACTTGTTATGAGGTCGCATAATGGACCTCATTTCCTTCGCTTGGATTGGCCAAACAACTTGTTGTGGTTTGCGGTCTCCTTGAGCATTTTGCGGTCCACATGTTTAGTTTGCGGTCCGCATGTTCAGTTTACGATCGCATTTTGCCTTCTTCTTGCTCTTTTGTGGCTTTTTAATTTCATTTCCATGTTTTTGCGTCCTCAAGCCTCATGCACTGCAACACATCAAAATTACATAAGTATAACAGACAATTGCATTTGAAACGAGCTAAAATCTAAGCAATTGGTATTAAATGTGCCGAAATTCTCCGGCACATCAAGTATCAATATTCAACATATATTTACAAAATAACAAAATACTTGAAGATAACATATAAATATAAAAATTCATTACAATTGTACTCGATGCCTTGTCATGTTGAAAACAATCAATGATCGCATCAATATGTACACTTTCAAATACTTCATCCTATATATAAAAAACTAAACAATCATTCAAAATTCATCACCAATTTTGCTTCCCAAGTCTTTTTTAACGTACTTCATCGAGGAAAAATCTCTTTCTACCGTTGCTGTAGCGACAAACAATATCAAACTTAACTTCACAAGAAAATAAACAAGTCTCCAAGTCATGTGAAAATTTGTTTTAACCAACGTCTCTGAAAGATCACCAAGTCTTTTTAAGTTAGAGAGTTCATTGCCCGCCTCTCGCACATAGTCAATGTAGATGTCAAGCTCAAAACCGAGATCCTCAAGCATAGAATCAGTGAACTCATTCGGATAGTATGTAGCAAGTTTTATAATCGTGTCTTTATCATAATATGTAAAAGAATTTTTTGGACTCAAACCTGTCATATCAAGAAGTAGATCAGTATTCACTTCATTGAAACGACCGTTAAGCTCCGAAAATTGCAAATCAATAATATCATAGAAAACCCGTACACGCAAATGATAAGAATATAACACTTGATTTCTGACGCCTCAACTTTCCACGAACATAATTCATATCCATTTCGGGAATCACAATACCATGCTTGATACAAAATAAAGAGACATCTTCTACCAAAGAACCCTATCTAGAATATCTCATTCTTGAAATTGTCTCTTTGCGAAACCAACAAGCTTCAAAGCACTAACAATATCTTGATCTTTTCTTTTTGTAAAGCCATATTCAAATCATATGTAATTACCAAGACTTTCAACATTAAAATCAACATATACACAAACACATAAGATCTTATGTCATCCACTAGACTTTTTGTCACGACCCAAAATCCATTATAGGCCGTGATGGCGCCTAACGCCGCCGTCAGGCAAGCCAACGGTGATTAACCAACTTAGTTACTCATTTCATCACCTATAAATCATAAATATCATTAAATAAATAGAATGAAATCCGGTACTTGTAGAACACCCGTGATTTTTATTTACCAATTTCCGTATAAAGTATAAATTACAAGATTAAATGATAATAATTACGTGACTAAAACAATGAACATCCACTAGGAACCGCCGAAATCCGGGGTCACAAGTGCATGAGCATCTACTAAGAAATATAATAAAATACAACATCTGTCTGGAATACAAGTTAGACAGGAGAATGTAAGTAACTCTGATGGAGACTCTGTATGCTACAGATCGTAACCTGTAATGCAGCTCACCATAAACTCCCCGCAATAGCTGTGCCTCTGAGCCCAAAAAACCACCCGAAATATATATATACCTGCACAATAAGTGAAAATGTGCAGTATGGGTACGTAAATCAACACATACCTAGTAAGTATTTAGCCTAACCCCGGAGAAGTAGTGGCGAGGGGTCGACATCGGCAGTTACTAGTGGTCCAATATATCAAGTGCAATAGAAGGCAAACAAGTATGAGGCATGGTAAAAGTAAATAAACAATGTAAACAAATATAAGTACATAGTACGATCCTCCTCTGAACAATAAATACAAGCTCTCAGTTATCGCTCACCTCTTCAACCGGAGTATATATGTAAAATGGTCCCCACCAGATAGATCGTCACAACTCAAATCAGGAAAGCTCACGGATACGATGGCTTTTTGTCAAATATTACGCACGAAGCGGCCGAGGCGAACAATCCGATCCCATAAGAGTGTTTCAGAAATCTACCAAGATGAACAATTCGATCACATAAGAGTATTTATAGAAATGTCGAGGCAAACAACCCGACCCCATAATAATGTGTACATTGTTGAGGGTCGAACAACACGAACCATAGATGCATCTATTATACTGCCGAGGCGAACGAACCACTCCCATAAGAGTAGTGTTGTCATACTGCCGAGGCGAACGACCTGATCCAATAAGAATATACTTTCGAGGAAAACAACCAAATCCCATAAGAATACGATACTTTAATGGGTCCCTGACACCACTCACGAATATACGAGTAAGTTATGAAGTTTAAAGAAGCTTTTCGGTGAAAACGCACAACGCGAGAGAAATTTGTAAATGGAGCATAACTATTCCGCGGCTAATCAAGTAGCTCTTCAAATCTGTACAATAGCGAGCCTATCACTCTACACAAGCCTAGTCTCAATTCACAATGCGAAATAAAGGAATTATACAGGCAATGATAACTCAAATGGTACAATTAAAGCATGGCGTGAATCTAAGTCTACTCGGACATAATCAGGAATTCTAGCATATGCACGGAATCACCTAGTACGTGCGCAGCTCCCAGAACATGTAGCATACAACAAGAACAACACCTACGGGGTAAATTCCCCCTCACAGGGTTAGACATGAGACTTACCTCGCTCCGAAGTCCCATAACCGGCTTCTACGCCTCTCTAGCACCTCAAACCAAATGCCCATCGATCCGAAACTAGTCAAACAATAATGAAAACAAATAAAAATATACTCTAACATCATAATTAATTAATTTATAACACTTCCCAACTCCGCTCAAAAAGTCAACAAAGTCAACCCTCAGGCCCATGTACCCGGATTCCGAAACTTTTCGAAGATAAACATTACCCATAACATTACGAACTCAAATATATAATTAATTCCCAATTCCATGTCCAACTTTGTGGTAAAAATCCAAAAATGCCTATTCTAGTTCTTCCTTCAAAATATCAAAATTTTCACAAATTTTCATGTTAAAATTCTATATGTGTTCATGAAATATAATCAAAAGTGGTTTAGAAACACTTACCCCAATAGATGGATGAAATAGATCTCCAAAATTTCCCCAAAGTCGACTCCAAGAGAGAAAAATGAGATGAAATGAGCAAATCCCATTTTCGCTAACCTATATTCTGCCCAGGCCTCCCTTCTACCCGATCGCAGAAAAGACCTCACGATCGTGGAGGCCAAACAGAACTTACCCAAAAATTCCCTTACGCAATAAACCATTTTCAATTGCGAAGCTTAACCTGACAAGCTTACACGAACGCGAACGCGAGTCAAACCATGCGAACGCGAGTCAAACCATTCGAACGCGAAGGCAATAAACCCCCAACTTGTTACACCCTATAGTTTCGTACGTGAGAGTACGTCGTAAGTCAATTTATGTAATCCCTGAAATGATATCATCTTTGAAAGTACATAAATTAAGTTAATCATGTTAACTTGGAGGTTACAAATATTTAAGATCATGGACTGCAAGTACCAAGAGGGTTGGAAGGCTTAGAAGCTAAACCAATTGAAGAAAATAAGTTTCGTCGAAAGTTGACAAGTTGGGAATGTTATAACATGTACTTTTGGGGTGAGACTATGGTGCTCAAAATGATAAAGAGTTTATGTTATGATCTATTTTTTTCTTATGATAGTCGTGTGTTATGTTTTGAATTCAAGCGAGTTGTGGAATAAAAGTTGGCAAAGATCATCACAAGTTACATTCATAAATATGCTGAAAATTAGGTCACATGTAGATGTGCATTTCTACCAATGTACTTTGAATTAAGTGATTATAAACATATAAAATTGATTATCTACGAGTCTAGTTTTTAACACATTAATCCGTTCATCGTTACGACATCAGAGTAGAGAGATATGTGCAGTTTCCCGAGACTGCGCAGACTGCATAGTTGACAAGTAGGTGAGTCACTGAAGCTTTTTGAGCAATATACTTCGTGTGTTATATGAGGTATTTTAGGAAATATTATATACCAAATTTCAGGTCTTGGAATTTAGTTTCTAACACTCTTAACTTTTCTTTCATACAATGTCTGGATAAAAAGATATAAGCGTAGGAAGAAGGGCCAATGCTAGGGTGCCAAGCTAGCACCTCTTTGACTTTTCAAAGTTGATATATAAAGGTTTTTAATCGTCTTTCTCTTCATTTTTCAATATAACACGACCAGAGAACACACATAAGCATATCCTTAATCTCTCTACAAGGGTTTCAAAGAAGATTAACACCCCGAGTACGAAATCAAGAAGTGATAACATTAAAACGATCCCCACGATGTAAGTATCGCTATATCGCCTCTCTTTTTCTTTATAGTTTGAGTTTGGAAGGTACTTCATAGTTAATAAAACGCCTACTTTCTGTATTTAAGCTTTTAAATGTCAAGGAAGGTTGATAAATTCGTTTTCAAATAGTTAGAACTCACGGGACTGTGATTGGAAGCCGTGAGTTAGATTTATTTCACTTTTAGTGGACTATTTTGTAGTCCACTCATGTTGGCCTCTTGTGATGATGTTTTATGTGGTTTTATAGGATAAAAGGTGTGGATAAATATTACATAATGACGGAATGGTGGGCTGGTGGTTCGTCGTTACATTATTTAGGTTGTTTGACACTACTTTGGTTGTCGTTTTATGTATGAAGTGATTAGGGTGTGTGGGCTGTTTTGTGGTATATTTAATGGAGATAAGGTTGGAAAATGATGCATACATGTTGTTATTATTGTGTTCTTGTTGTTTTTGGTATATAGTATCGGAGGAGGGCCTTGTTGCAGGGGAGATGCTTCCCAAGTTTACTTAAACGAGCTACTAGTTTAAGTTGTGGATTTAGGCTTTACTCAACACTAATTTTGAATCTCCTAATGTTGTGGTAGATTGAGTTGAGTTGTTTGAAGAATTGTTTGGAAGGTATTAAGGACTAAACAGAGTTAAGGTACATTAAGGAAAAACCTTTCCTTCATTTTGGCATGATCCTATAACTACATGCGTCTGATAACGAGGCATAAAGAGAAGTTCTTATTCCTAATTTATGTACATTATCCTAGTCTCATCAGCTACAGTATTCTCCCTTATCAGGACTTTATATTCAGTTAAGTATTGTTTATACTTTCAGTTATATATATATAAAGTGTTACAGGATTTTCACCACCACCAAGCTATAATCGGTGGGTAGGCCCCTATTGTGCAACCTCCGATCAGATGGTAAGTTATATACCAAGCCTACTGTGGCCGAGCGCATATGAGCAAGCCTAGAATGGCTGAGATACAGAGCCTAGTATGACCGAGCGCCTATGGACGAGCCTACTACGGTAGAGCAGTTACACATACCGAGCCTTATAGGGCCGGACAACTATTTTACTTACTATATTGAGACTTTGAGAGAGATGAGCCAGTATCAACATATAAACATATCTTCAATTATATTTGACTCCTAGTTACTTTTAGTTATTATATTATCAGTTCAGTTTCAGCTTTCAGTTATTCTGCTGCGTTACATACTCGGTACATTATTTCGTACTGACATCCCTTTTGCTGGGGACACTGCATTTCATGCCTGCAGGTCCTGATAGACAGTTGGATAGACCTTCCTAGTAGACAAAGTCAAACATCAGCTTGGTTGGTAAGCTCCACTTTCTCGGAGTTACCAGGTCTATACCTTGGAGTCCAGTTTATATATACAAGTTTGATGGGTAGGTCGAGGCCCTGTCTCG
Organism: Nicotiana knightiana; assembly: GCA_005239525.1. NCBI lineage: Eukaryota > Viridiplantae > Streptophyta > Magnoliopsida > Solanales > Solanaceae > Nicotiana > Nicotiana knightiana. Next base: position 15,645 of record ML394408.1, read on the forward strand.
ACCATGATACAATTCGGTTATCCCTAGAGGATTGTAGATGAATCTTGTACATTTATTTTATATCAGTATTGTGGCTTTACCAGCCCTATGTAGATGTTTAGTTTGGTATTGCTAGTTGTAGATGTTATTTTCAGATGATTCAGAATATGGCCTTATCGGACTAAGTTGAGGTTAACCCCTCCAGAGTTCACAGTTACAGAGTGGTACACTCGGGCCGAGTATGGAACCGGGTGCCGTCCACGCCTCTTCAAGTTTGGGGCGTGACTAACTTGGTAGCAGAGCAGTTCAATCCTAGGGAGTTTACAAGCCGTGTCTAGTAGAGTCTTGATTATGAGTGTGTTGTGCACCACACTTATAATACGAGGCTACAAGGCATTTAGGACTTCCACTCTTTCTTCTTACTTTAGATCGTGTGGTAGAGCTCAGTTTTAAGATTCAAACTCCTAACTTTTATTTTATTTGTAATACAACGATACCTACATCCAGAAAGACAGTTGCTAAGAGATTGAATGTGGATGTAGAAGAGTTGAGTAAGAAGAACTTAATTTTGCATCATGCTTACGATGAGTAAATGTGAGGTCTTTAGAAGATCATGTGTGTACTAAGATGTGTAAGTTTCTTGATAAGGAACCTAAGGCATAAATATCTATCCACCTACATGGTAAAAAACAATTAGAGAATCAGAAGTTGTATAAAACTTTCAACAAGTAAAAGAAGAAAGGTGAAGAAGGTACATGGTACCCAGTTAGTGAAGATTATCAGTATTTACAATTCAGGCAGAGAAATATAAGAATTCTGAGTTAGTTCCACAGTAACAAATATATATACAATTTTCCGCACCCATCTTATTTATGCCCTATGGGAGATAACATTTATAGTTTAAGAGAAAGATGAGATATCAGGATCCAGCTGGGGTTAGAGTAACCCAAAATGGTGGATGGATTGTTATCATTAGCTAACATTTCTGAAGGATAGTGCAAACATGGTAATAGATCTCCTTGTGTGACACCCAGATGGTGCACTCTAGAATAACAATCAGATATGAATACTAGAATGTTCAGAAATTTTAGAAGATAGGCAGTGGAATCCTAGAAGGGATAAATATTTACCTTAGTATGGCTCCCATCCCTAGTCAAGAGATAATGTTAAGCGACCCGAAGAACTAGTAGATGGAGCAAGGGGAGCTAAAACCGAAAGAATGCTTTGTTGAAGTTTTCAGAGTAAGGTAATAGACACAGATATTAGCAGGAGAATAAGAAGAGAGTAAATGAAGTATTATGAGTAAGATGTGATAAATTGGTGATAATGGTAATTCAAAATATGACAGGATGACAGAGTCTATAGTCAAGCGAAGGAAAAGATAACAGGTGACAGTCCTTGAGACCATAAAGTCATATCCTTATTTCGAGAAATGATTTGATGACTCCAACATGATTACTAGAAGGCTAAGTTAGACCTCCGGAGTAATAGAAATTAGAATGGGCTAGTAAAGAAGAAAAAAAACCGAACATGATTTAGGGACCGAAGAACTTTATAATAGTCAGCATCATGAGAATTTCAGAGATCATGTTCCGGTAGTAATATAATGGACAACGGAAGAATTACCTTTAAAGGTCATTCCGGAAGACGCTTCCCTAAAGAAAGCACTGTGAGCTGAGTTAAGCTTGAGGGACTAAGTGTGCTAGTTACAAGTAAGAAATTCAGTTATCCCTGGTACAGAAAGGTTACCACAAGGCAAGTAAGAGTCAGTGAAGATGTGAAAAGACGCCGAAGATGAAGAGGTAAAATATTTATATCTTCATAGAATTAAATGCTAGTACTCCCCTAAAGGGGGGGAAAATTGTGTGATATGGTATTAAGTCAGAGTTAAATGGTTCAGGTAGCTATGGAATGGTAAAGGAAAAACAAAAATGTGAAAGGAATAAGATTGCATTTATTCAGATCCTACATATATGTTGCGACTCCAGAACATTATGCAAGCACGATGTTAGGGAGAGACAGTAAGGGTTCTTGGCCAACATGTTATTGATAAATAAGTGTGAATGGACATATTAGGAGTGCGAAAGGTAAGTTAAGACAAAAGACATAACTCAAGAGAAGTTATGTAGAATATAAACATGAGCATGGACTGACGAGTAGTTAATAGTTGATTCAGGAAGAGCTTAGTTATGGCTAGACAAGAGGTCTCAGATAAATCAATAGATCATGCAAGATAAACGTAGTAAAATCCAACATAGGAAGTTCCGTCTCGCTGATACGACATCGTAATCCTTGATAATTATTCAGATAGGAGTTGGAGTAGTAAAACGTACCGTATAAGTGTTATGGAAATAAAAGTGAGTGCCACTAAGGAGACAACCGAAATTTCAGTTCAGAAGTAACCCTATGAGCATAAGGGCGTAGAGACAAGTAACTAAGAATAATTATTGTCGAGTAAGTACATCAAAAATTCCGTCGGGTATATGATGTGATAAGCTCACAACTTTACAAGAGTCAAAGAGTCTTCCCTAAGTGCTATAACGAAAGACTAACTGAGGAAATAAGGAAGAAGGCTTCAACCTAAGCATAGTGACCTAAATAAATAATGGTGTTGTAACAACAGTCTCACTACAACATTGTATGCACTCCATAACAGAATGGAACCTGTCATGACTAAGGAACAGGAAGTAAAAAAAGGAAAAGTAATATTCGAGATCATTTGAGTTGCACAAAATTCCAATAGGTGTGGGCACTAAGATAGGTCAAATACTCATGCAACAAGTGGCACAACGACAAGAAAAAGTAATTGATTACTTTTAAAGAAAGGTGAGAAGGCACAGAAGGAATTATTCGATCTACGACCTGGAGTTAGTTATGTTATGACCACACTCAATATTTCAGAGTACTATACATACAAAATATATGTTGACATTCATAAAGTTATGGGAGACTTCAGTATACGCTAAAAGAAATAATGGAGTCCACATTACAGATAAGGGCTTGAATTGTTAGAAGGTTATATCATAGATGTTTCATAGCGTTCATGAAAGGCCAAAGTAATAATTAATACCCTGCATCACAGATCGGAAGATAACTTAAGCCTACATAAAGACTGAGAGAGAAGAGGGATCTAAAGAGTTAATTAGCTAAGTAAATCAGGAGTATGATCACTAGACCAAGATAACTATAGAAATTGTGATTGAGAACATTACAAAATCACCCTTAATATCAGAGGTACAAGAGAGATAGTATAACAACCATATTCTATAACGACTATACAGTAAAGCCAGTTAGAAGAGAACCAACCTCATAAGAAGTCAGTATGAAGCTCTTACCGGATTGTATGCACCAGAGGTGCAAGTACTATAGTAGGTCTTCAAGTTGTGGATGTGAATCCTACCTATGTGGAAGGGAGGTTATGAAAGAGACAGAGATACAATGCGAGATTTAATGGTAAGTAAGGTAAACGTGAAGAAGGTACGAGATACTCAAGTGAAGAAGGTTATGTATAGTTCGTACTTCAGGTAGAGTGCTAGAAGCACTGTGATTCAGTATCCAAAAATGATACTGGTGTCGCCAGTAGCATATCTTCCACCCTATGGTTTCCAGGTACCGAGAGGTCTAGTTAAGAGAGTAAGAAGAGTTAGATATAGCGTGATGTCTCGCTTGAAGTTCCAGAATAATATAAGGAAATCTATGGTGCTAGCAAGTTAAAGGAAGGTTGCGAGTAGTATAAATAGATATGTCTAGGTCGTAAGCTAAAGTATGGTAGAGCAAAAAAGTTTTAGGTATACATGACTAAGGATAAGAAAAGGTGAATGCGAAGGTGCCGAGAATAGGTATGGCCTTAGGATTAAGCCCATCAAAATAAGAGAGCTGATGGTTCCCATAAGTTATAGAAAGCCCTGTATCACCTGAATAAACTCGGAGGAGTTTACGACTAGGAGCATTTGGAAAAGAGAGAATGCTGCCCTAGTAGTAGAATAAGGGTGTGATTGTGATAAATGATAAGTGGATGACATTTAGGCCTTCGATTAAGTAATGACTTAGAGAAAAAGGGATTTCATGAATTGCACAGGATTAGAATACCCCCATAAGAAGAACTATGTTGGGATGCTATGAAATACGGTTAATGAAGTATTGTATCATCCCTAGGTGGATCAGGCAAATAACTTCAGATGTTCCCTGATGAGACGTGAGCCCTAAGGATAATGTATCAAGTAAGAGGTTTCAATTTATCAATGGTAGATTACAGATCAACATTAAGGTGAATAAACAATAGGTAGATAAAAGTTCCAAAGTATGAGATGAGATTAGACCGTCATTCTTAAGATGAACAATAATGAGGAAGAACTAAAGGAGTTAGATTTATACATATAGGATAAGTAGCGAGAGGGTAACCTGGAGTTGGGTAGAAAACCTTGGTAATAATAAACTAAAGTAAGTGTTATGGTATAGTATGTCCTACCTAGATATAGTAAATTCATAAGGATAGATAACCGAGGCTATGAAACAAGATATAGCAATAGTTGTAAGTTCGACAAAGTACCAAGTGAAGAACTTCAGTACACCTATAGATGCCTAGAAGGATAGCTTGTCGTAGTTCTGTATATGTTCACAAAGTGAGGCCTAGAGATTGGATAATCTCTAGAGGAAAAAGGAGAGAAGAGTTGGATAGGCGCACATACAGGCATAGAGTCGTACAGGCTGCACAACAGAGGTAGAAACAGTAACGAGATTGGAAGAATTCCGACCACAGTTCGTGGTGCGAGAAAGAGGCCTAAAGGGGGGAATGCCCTGGGCTTTAGATTTATTCACAGAGTAGTTGCCTAGATGTCAAGGACAATACTAAATTATTCATAAGAGCTATAGTTTATGAGACTGATAAGCGCATTAGTCAACATTCAAGGACAAATGTTCCAAAGGGGGGAATGATGTTACACCCATAATTTCGTACGTGAGAGTACGTCGTAAGTCAATTGATGTAAGATCTGAAATGAGATCATATTTGAAAGTACGTAAAGTAAGTTAATTATGTTAACTTGGAGGTTACAAATATTTAAGATCATGGACTGCAAGTACCAAGAGAGTTGGAAGGCTTAGAAACTAAACCAATTGAAGAAAATAAGTTTCGTCGAAAGTCGACAAGTTGGGAATGTTATAACATGTACTTTTAGGGTGAGATTAGGATTCTCAAAATTATAAGGAGGTTATGTTATGAGTTATTTTTGTCTTATGATATTCACGTGTTATGTTTTATAAGTCAAGCGAGTTGTGGAACAATAGTTGGCAAAGATCATCACAAGTTACATTCATAAATATGCTGAAAATTAGGTCAAATGTAGCTGAGAATTTCTCCCTATGTACTTGGAATTCCAGGATGATCCATATATCAAATTGACTATCTAAGAGTCTAGTTTCTAACACATCAAACCGTTCATTGATACAACATTGGAGTAGAGATATGTCTGCAGTTTTGCAAGCCATATGCGTAGACTACATAGGTGACAAGTAGGTGTGTCACTGAAGTTTTTTGAGCAATACATTTCGTGTGTTATATGAGGTATTTTTGGGACATTTTATATACCAAATTTAATTTCTTGGAATGTAGTTTCTAACACTCTTAACCGTTATTTCATACAACGTCCTTATAAAAAGATACAAGCGTCAAAAGAAGGGCCAATGCTAGGGTGCCAATCTAGCACCTCTTTGACTTTTCAAAAGTTGATATATATAGATTTTTAATCGTCTTTATCTTCATTTTTCTATAGAACACGATCATAGAACACCCACAAACATATCCTTAATCTCTCTACAAGGGTTTCAAAGAAGATTAACATCCCATGTACGAAATCAAGAAGCGATAACATTAGAACGATCCCTACGACGTAAGTATAATTATATCACATCTCTTTTTCTTTGTAGTTTGAGTTTTGGAAGGTACTTAATATTTAAGAAAAAACATAATTTCTGTATTTAAGCTTTTAAATGTCAAGGAAGGTTGATAAATTTGTTTCGTGATAGTTAGAACTCACGGGACGGTGATTGGAAGCCGTGAGTTCGATTTATTTCACTTTTAGTGGACTATTTTGTAGTCCATTCGTGTTGGCCTCTTGAGCTAATGTTTTATGGAGTTTTGGAGGAGAAAAGGTGTGGAGAAACACCACAAAATGACAGAATGGTGGGCTGGTTGTTCGCCGTTACATTATTTTTTAGTTGTTTGACACTACTTTGGTGTTCGTTTTATGTATGAAGTGATGAGGGTATGTGGGCAATTGCTGGTATATCTAATGGAGGTAAGGTTGGAAAATGATGCATACATGTTGTTATTGTTGTGTTATTGTTGTTATTGGTATATAGTATTGGAGGAGGGCTTTCTTACAAGGGATATGCTGCCCAAATTTACGTAAACGAGCTACTAGTTTAAGTTGCGGATTTAGCCTTTACTCAACACTGATTTTAAATCTCCTAATGTTGTGGTAGATTGAGTTGAGTTGTTTGAAGAATTGCTTGGAAGGTATTAAGGTCTAAACGGAGTTAAGATATGTTAAGGCTAAACCTTTCCTTAATTTTGGCCTCATCCCCTAACTACATTCGTTTTATAGCGAGGCATAAAGAGAAGTTCTTATTCCTAAATTTATGTAATTTATCCTAGTCTTATAAGCTACACTATTCTCCCTTATCGGGACTTTATATTCAGTTAAGTATTGTCTTCTTTTAGTCAGGAGAGCAGGAAATTTATACATATAAAATATTACAGTATTTTCACCACCACCGAGCTATAATCGGTGGGCAGGCCGCTATTGGGCAACCTCTAATCAAATGGTAAGCGCCTTTTGAGCAAGCCCAGAATGGCTGAGATACAGAGCCTAGTATGGCTGAGCGCTTATGAGCGAGCCTACTATGACAGAGCAGTTACACATACCGAGCCTTATAGGGCCGGACAACTATTTTACTTACTATATTGAGAGAGATGAGCCAGTATTAGCAGGTAAGTATATCTTCAATTATATTTGACTCCTAGGTACTTTCAGTTATTATATTATTAGTTCAATTTCAGCTTTCAGTTATTTTGTTGCCTTACATACTCGGTACATTATTTCGTACTAACGTCCTTTTTGCTGGGGACGCTGCATTTCATGCCTGCAGGTCCTGATAGATAGCTGGATAGACCTTCCCAGTAGAAAAAGTCTAACATCAGCTTGGTTGGTAAGATCAAGTTCCTCGGAGTTACCAGGTCTATACCTTGGAGTCCATTTTAAATATACAGGTTTGATGGGTAGGTCGAGGCGCTATCCCGACCATGATACTGTTCGGTTATCTCTAGAGGCTTGTAGACAAGTCCTGTACATTTTTTTATATCAGTATTATGGCTTTACCAGCCTTACGTAGATGTTTAGTTTGGTATTGCTGGTTGTAGATGTTATTTTCAGATGATTCAGAATACGGCCTGATCGGCCTAAGTTGAGGGTTACGCCTCTAGAGTGGTACGCTCGGGCCGAGTATGGCACCGGTTGACAGCCACGCCTCTTCAGGTTTGGGGCATGTCACAACTTTCAAAATTTCCCTACGTGATCACGTGAGTCCTTTCGCGATCGCATAACACAACTCCCTCAAACAGGACTTCCTCCTCAATGCACTGCATTCGCGACTCAGCCCATGCGAATGCAAAGAAACACCCGCTCCAGCTATGCGATCGCGATGAACAAAACCTCCACCAGTCCAGCAAACCCTTCGTGATCGCATCCTTACTCCCGCGATTGCGATGCGCACACCAACCACACCTGAAACCAAAAGTGACAAAACAAGGAGAATTGATCCGAAACAAACCCGAAACTCATCCGAGGCCCCCGGGACCCCGTCCGATCACACCAACATGTCCCAGTACCTTATCCAAACTTATCCAAAGGCTCGAAACACCATGAATAACATCAAAATCATGAATCGACGATCAAAATCCTTCTTTTAACTTTCAAACTTTCACGAATGCGTAAGAATAATACTTAAACATTCCGAAATGATGCCAAACTTTACAGACAAGTCATAAATCACAATACAAACCTATTCCAAGGCTCGGAACCCCAAATAGACATCGATAACACCAAAATTCACTTCAAATCAAACTTAAGAAATTCTTAAACTTTCAAAATATCAACTTTCCATAATAAGCACCGGAATGCTCCCGGACCATCCGATACTCAACCCGAACATACGTCCAAGTCCGAAATCATCATACAAACCTATAGTAACCTTCAAATCCCGATTCCGAGGTCGTTTACTCAAAATTCAAAACCTTGGTCAACTCTCCCAACTTAAAGCTTCCGAATTGAAATTTTTCCTTCTGAAACGACTTCGATCTTGCGAAATTCAATTCCGACCACACATACAAGTCATAAAACATGAAGTGAAGCTACTCAAGGCCTCAAACCGACGCAAACGACGTGTTAGAGCTCAAAACAACCGGTCAGGTAGTTACATTCTCCCCACTTAGACATACGTTCGTCCTTGAACGTGCCTAGAGCTTCTCCGGAGTTGCCCTAAAATTACTGTTCAACATCTTGTGCACCTACCCGTTCCACCACAACCCAGGTGAACATATTAGCTCGCGCCTGATTGAAGATCCTCCCTTTTATTTTAGCTAACAAGCCTTAGGACAAATTCCAACTTTCGAATTTCTCTGCAAGACCTGATTCTAACGAACAAACACCGTACCAATCTCCACACGCTAAACTCATACATGATCATGCACCCATACTGACATCACACAATGCCCGTAGCATACCTCATGACACATATAAGCATGATCTCAACCCTCACAATACTGCAACGAAGAAGGAGATGCGCATGAACTCATAACCACCCATCAAGTCAATAACTCCCGGAGTTCCTCCGCCCGACAAGAACCATTACCTCATATGGAACTGAGTAGTGACATTTCCATTTAATATACCTTACATAATCACGATCGCACCGATTTCAGGTTCCTCGTCTCACCCAGTACAAGCTGCTCAAGCAATAAGCCACCTCAAACACTGACCAAGATCTCATATGACGCCATCAATGCCCCAGCAAGCTACAACTTGAATATGACACATAACGAAGAATGAACTCTAGAAAAGAACTACCCAACCAGCGTAACAAATAAGAATGCTGGGGAGACGGATAGCGCCATGCGCCACAAAACTCGAGCTCGACTAAGGTGCAATAATGACAAGTTACACAGGACCACAACACCAGTGCGAATGATTAAGCCGTCTCACAATCCACATGGCATAATATAGGATTTCATAGGATAGCTGACGACAGGAATAACATCCAACACCCGAAGATTCCTCCATAAATAGTGCTATTCTAAATGAACACATCCGACTTAACGTATAACATACATTCACATTACATCTACTAGAGGACCTTAAACCGAATCCGATCACCCCGTACTGGGCCAATACCTTCCAAGAATCCACAATAACCCTATTCATGACACATAAGAGTAGCCGTCAAATCCGGAACAAACAACTCCCGTAGTCCATAACCAAAGGAATAAAGCACTTCTCAGTTATAACCTCTCCCCTTCCAGGTATTAAAATCTGAACATTGATGGCCATCGACTATGGCATTCTTATCCACACCGAACCTCAACCTTGGTCCTCAACTTCGAATTTCCATACCGATCACTACACTTATCATACTGGTACACGAGAGTACAAGAATTTCATCATAACTCCTGAATCACCATTGGAATAAACATTTCATCATCCAGAACCCCTTTCACCCAACACATTTCAGAGGAACAATTGCGACACGCAATCAAATTCCCATAACTGTAGAAAATACAAACCTCAAGTTGTTGTCTAAACCACCATAACTCTTCTAGGATCCATCTACATATAATGGACCATCATAATCAAATACTTCCCAATTAATCAAATTATGGTGGTTGTTAAGCCCACATGTACCACCACGAATCACCTGTATAGCTTAACATATCGAAGCAACTGATTATTTCCACAACCATGCTGATTCAACCCATCACTAACTGACCCAACTTCCTCCGATTTACTCTTGACTTGCCTTCAAAATAATAATATCTCCCTTCAAATGCATAACAGACCTCAAACAACACTCATCTCGAGTTACCCCAAATCACGAGACCACATCGTCTCAACATCCGTAAGCCATTTTATACCCTTTTCATGCACTCAATAGTATCTCCAAGTGATACACCACACTGATTAGATCTTCTGCGAATCTGAAGTTGTTTCTCCCACTTCTTTAACACCGCGCTGCAGACCCGATGATGAAATAGAATACTCCAAGTATCCTTTACACTCTACTGCAAAACCTAGTTTCTAGCCACATAACAAACCGAAAAATCCTTAAGCACAACACCTTAAATCTTGAATCCACTAAGACCATTAGTGAGAGTCACACATTCTAATCTAGTCTCGATTATTTAACCCAATAACTAGTGCTCTATTAGAACACGTGTACTCCCATGAATCAATCAGATGAATCTTTTTCCTTGCCCATCACATCATCAGAAACATAACTTCTGAACCATTCTTAGCACCTACACATGAATCAATAAGGCAAAATGCGACACATATACGTCAAACTTCCTTATCCAAAATTTCTCGTCTTCTTGGTCATAACTAACCCACCAATGCACCGATAACACATAACCATACATGCACACAACCATGTGACTCACTTATTGACGGTGGGCTCACCTCACTTAGCTTTACACTACAATCACATAAATGTAGAACCCACAAGGGTTCCTCCTTATCAATTTTCATGATCTCGCACTGTCAACCCGCCGAATTTCTCGTAGCCTCTTGTTAAACTTTTCATGAACATTCAAAATTATCATCCATAATCACATATTCGACCTTGGTAGTAAGTAGAACTCTTCGTAGAAACTTTATCAAAAATCACGCAACCGCTAACCTACTCACAAGAGATAACCCACCTATGGAGTTCCATACCGACATCTTCCAACGACATTGCGCTGGGTACAACTACCATGAAATCAGTAAACCCTCCTGTGCCCATGCTCGTCCATCAGTTGTAAAATTTGCTCATTCCCCATTGACATCAACTTAAAGTCTGATGATATATTCCAAGCTCGAAGTCACGTTGCATCCCAGAACGATAATCAAGCTTTTATACCCCACTTCATTCCAAGAAAAATTCTTTCCGTCATATTCAACCTTCCTTAGCACAGTAGCCACCATTCCAAATAAAATTCGTGGATTTATTCACTATCCACCATGATTCCCAATCGCTATAAACTTTCCTCAAAGCATGTGGCTATCTTTCCATAGAGTCCATGTACTAATCTGCCGCTCCCACTTCGCTCAAACCATCCCCCTTAAGAAACTTCTCAACCTCTTCTTTTCATACTTGACCTGCTAGCAATTCAATCACCATGAGACATATCCCACCATGTCCTTCCTCCACCTTTGCTGCCGAAAAGTCGACCTCAAATCATAATCCATCTGTACCATCCGAACGGATAAACTTCCACCAGCTCTAAGCCTCCCCGAAGATCATCTTTATCGAGCCACCAACATTAGAAACACCAATTCGATTCTGAAACCCCTACACACCGCCACCTTTGATAGCCGCTTCTCATGCACCATTTCACAACACCCTGCCCTGAAGGAAAATCAAAGAAGACCACAACACCGACGAGCCTTAATGCGTTCAAACAAGGATGACGCCACCATACCAAGATTGAGAATTCCTCCATACTTGAAAATATCAAGTCTCGTTACTCCATCAAACAAAGCCTGAACACCCATAGTCCGATTTCCTTTCCTCAGGTGGAAGTAAATGTCGAACCTCTAAGCCATGAACCGAGTACTACTCCTTTCAAGTCATTCATTGTCGTGGCACATAAATAAGCACCTTACAATTTACACCAACACTACGCGATAACCATTCATGAACATCATAATGCACCATGCATAGCCGCAAACCTGTAGGCAACACTAACAGCTAAAATGACAGAACATCCCTCCATGAGGCGATGACAATAGCCCAAACATATACGCATGAAGATATATCCTGCACCACATCTGCAATACCATTAAAACTCCTCGATGCCCTATTGATGACAAGAACTCCACATCGTATAAGAAGGAATAGAAAGGAAACAAAGTCATGATCCTCAATGGAATCAAATCGCACGACGAGGAACCAAGAAGGGAAGTGATCCTAACAATCCTGTAGCCTCTCGAGGATAAGTACAGATGTCTCCATATCGATCTGCAAGACTCTACTAGACTTTCTCATGACTCGTGAGACCTAAGTGAACCTAATGCTCTAGTACCAATCTGTAACGATGCAAAATCCACAATAGACCGTGATGGCACCTAACGCCACAGTCGGGAAAGGCAACAATGATTAGCCAATTAGTTACTCATTTCATTATCTTTAAAATCATAAATCCTATTAAATAAATAGAGTGAAATCTGGTACTCGTAGAACACCCATGATTTTTATTTACCAATTTCCTTATAAAGTATAAATCATAAGATAAAATAATTATAATTACGTGACTATAATAATGAACATCCACTAGGAACCCCCAAAACCCGGTGTCACAAGTGCATGAGCATCTACTAAGAAATATAATAAATACACATATGTTTGGAATACAAGTTAGACATGAGAATGTAAGTAACTCTGACGGAGACTCTGTATACTACGAATTGTAACCTGGAATGCATCTCACCATAAAGTCCCCGCAATAGTCGCGCCTCTACTCCCAAAAGACTACTAGAAATATATATATACCTGCACAATAAGTGCAAAAGTTTAGCATGAGTACGTAAATCAATGCGTACCTAGTAAGCATCTAGCCTAACCCCGGAGAAGTAGTGACGAGGGGTCGACATCTACAGTTACTAGTGGTCCAATATATCAACTGCAATAGAAGGCAAACAAGTATGAGGCATGGTAAAAGTAAATAAACAATGTAAATAGATATAGGTACGTGGTACGATCCTCCTCTGAATAGTAAATACAAGCTCTCAATTATCAGTCACCTCCTCAACCAGAGTATATATGTAAAATGGTCCCCACCAGTAGATCATCACAACTCAAATTAGGAAAGCTCACGGATATGATGGATTCTTGTCAAATATTAAGCACGGCGCGGGTGAATGACTCGATCCCATAAGATTGTTTCATAAAGCTGCCGAGGCAAATGACTCGATCCCATAAGAGTATTTATAGAAATGCCGAGGCGAAAAACCCGATACCATAATAATGTGTACACTGTTGAGGGTCGAATGACACGAACCACAGATGCATCTATTATACTGCTGAGGCAAACGGCCCGCTCCCATAAGAGTAATGTTGTCATACTGCCGAAAATGCCAATTCTAGGTCTTCCTTCAAAATCCCAAAATTTCAACAGATTTTCATGCTAAAATTCCATATGTGTTCATGAAATATAATCAAAAGTGGTTTAGAAACACTTACTCCCAAGATATGGATGAAATAACTCTCGAAAATTTCCCCAAAGTCGGCTCCAAGAGAGAAAAATGAGATGAAATGAGCAAATCCTATTTTTGCTAACTTATATTCTGCCCAAGCCTCCCTTCTACGCGATCATAGAAAAGACCTCGCGATCACGAAGGCCAAACAGACCTTTCCTAGAAATTCTCTTACGCGATAAATCATTCGCGATCGTCAAGCTTAATAGACAAGCCTACACAAACACGGGTCAAACCATGCGAACGTGAAGGGAATAAACCCCCAACCTCAGAAGTTTCACTACGTGGTCGGGTGAGTCCTTCCGTGATCGCATAACACAACTCCCCTAAACAAGCCTGCCTCCTCAACTCACTGCGTTCGTGACTCAGCCCACGTGAATGCGAAGAAACATCTGCTCCAGCTACGCAATCACTTTCTCTTTTACGCGATCGCGATGAACAAAACCTCCACCATCCTAGCTAACCCTTCACGATCGCATCCTTACTTCCGTGATCGTGATGCACACCAATCAAAAAGTCAAACCTTGGTTAAATCTCCCAACTTAAAGCTTCCGAATTGAGAATTTTCCTTCTGAAATGACTCTGATCTTCCGAAATTCAATTCCGACCACACGTTCAAGTCATAAAACATGAAGTGAAGCTACTCAAGGCCTCAAACCGTCAAACAACATGCTAGAGATCAAAATGACCGGTCGAGTCGTTACACTTTTTGCCATTGATCTCTGATGATAATTTGAACCTCAATTGCAAGAACTCCAAGTACGTGAGTAATTAATGAGAATAAACTAATAAAATTACGCTATGTTTTAAAATGAGAACCCTAATGATTATCACCTGCCCTTTGAAGTCCAAGTTCTTGATTTAAACCGCTTCCCATATGAACTTCACCGAGGACTTGTAGTTCCTCTAATTTTTCTGCTTGATCATCTCGAAACTTCTCTCTAAGATTAAAAGAACCCCCAACAATATTTAAAACTTTTGCAAGAATATCAAAAAATTGTTCTGCCTCATAATGTTTCCTCTAGACAAAATGAGGCCCCCATTGAGAGATCTATTAGTGAGTGGGCGACCTCTCATGGAAAATAAAGAAAGGCAGCTTCATCAATTGATCAAAAAAGATTTCATTCCTTTCTTTATGACAGAGCAATTGAATGAAGCGATGCAGGGCCTATACGATTATGAATAAGCTATTTATTCTCCGTCCACTTAAAACCGTCCCAAAAAATTGATCAAAATAGACCGGTAATGGACAATAACTCTCCAAAACGCGATCATTTACGTGTGGTCGGTACATTAAAGGTCGGTAGAGCATACCGGCCAAGTCGGTCGGAAATTACCGACCAACATTGGTCGGTATACTCTATTCGACCATCTAATAATTTAATTGACTTACCGACTCAGAATATTATTTTAATAATTTAATTTATTGACTAACATTGGTCGGTGTTCTAAATTTAATAATTTTGGTTACCGACCAACTTTAGTCGGTAAAGAAAAAAAAATTAATCATATAATATTTTAATTACCGACCAATGTTGGTCGGTATTAGAAAATATATATATTTTAAATAATTAAAATTTGACAATACATACTAACGTTGGTCGGTAATCTAGACAGGTCAATCAACATACCGACCAAAGTTTGTCGGTAATGTTGAATTTCTGGGAATTCAATGTGCACTAACCGACCAACATTAGTTGGTATTTTATAATTTTATTTTTATTTTATTCGGTCAATTTTTTGAGTATAGTTTTGGCAGAAAATACATGTTTTGGTAGCTACGCCACCTGTCAAATAGAAATAGCATACCAATGCCCCCAATTCACATCAAATAACCCCCAATTCGCCACAAACAACCCCTAATTCACCACATATCTAGCCAAACATCCAATTAATACTTTAAAACTAACAAGTTCAATTAAACATCACAATTCAAAGCCAATCAAAAACTAAGTAATTACAAGAAGTTCAAAAATGTTCATTCTAATTCAAAATAAGTTCTATTAGTCTAGTTCAAATTAAGTTCTACAACATCACACCATCTGATGAATTTTCATCTACAAGACGGTAGGAATGATCTTGTGGACGAGGGGATGGACGCTTACGTGAAGGATGGGAAGAACGATCATGGGGAGGAGGGGAGGAACAATCACGTGGAGATCGAGCCTTTGGAGATGACTCATGAGACCAGGGCAACGGAAAAGCACTAGTAGAAAGGAGAGTTCTGATATGAGCTTGCATACCATGGAATTGAGCATCTATGAGCCTTTTTATTTCCTTGGTCTCTTGTAGCTCGGATGTAAGCCTTGTCACCGTCTCCTGTATAGCGGAGATGATCTCCCTATTAAGTGCCTCGCCCTGTGAGGAAGTCCCTATTCCTTGTATTCCACATCTGTAGCGATGGAATTTTTTCTCAGGAAGCATGTATATCTTCCCTTTTTTTGGACCGCCAATAAACTCCAACCATATTCTTTCAGCATGCTCGTCCGAAGGTTGGGTTGGATCACCCGATTCACCAGTTGACTGACTACGAATGATGTCCTCCACAGTACTTTGGTAGCGAGCCTAAGTTATTTTAAATGAAATTAGTATATAAAAAAATCTTATAAAAGTAAATTATAACACTTAAGAAAATTGAAATCTTACATATATAGTCTCTGCCTGGTCCTCGACCCACCTATGTTCTTACGACCCAAAATCCCACACGGGTCGTGATCGCGCCCAACACCGGAGTCAGGCAAGCCAACAATTGCTTACTAGTGAGGTTTTCCTTATTAACATACAAATCCCACATATTTCCCAAAGTTTTAAACTTAACTTATTTAAATAAAAGCGGGAACATTTACCAATTTTAATACATACAGGCAAAATTGACCGTGATCCAATATATATATATACAATCCCCAAATAAGAGTCTGCTATGTGTGTGCCAGGAACTAGTGTCACAAGTCAACATGCGAACTAGTAGAATATACAAAAGATAATACGAGATTGTACTGCTGTCTGAGAGGAATAGACAGAATATAGACAAAAGATAATTCCATAGCACAACTGAGAAACGTCAGGGGGTGCAACTCACAGTGGAGTCCGGTCCGGAAGATAAGTCAAGCTCCAGTCGGATAACCAAAAACACCATCCTCAGAACCTGTACAATTAAGTACAGAAGTGTAGAATGAGTACATACTATAAATGAATCCAGTGAGTATCCCGCCTAACCTCGAAGAGGTAGTGACGAGAGGTCGACATGAAACTCACTATGGTCCAACAGTAATAATGTAAACAGGATATACGGAATGCAGTAGTCATGTGAGACAATAAGCAACATATATCTATCAAATACAGAAAACCAGGTAAGTACTGAAAATAAGCAACAATGTACACTTTCCCTTTTCCCCCGAATATCTTTCAAGTCAATATCAATGGAAAATAGTACCCAGTAGCCTCAAGCGCACACAAGGATAGGAAAACCGGCCTGAGTCATAAGGAAATATCTAGACACTACCTCATATATATATAGTTAACATAAAGCTCCCCTCGATCGCGAATCATACCTGCGACTCGAGTGCTGACTCATATATATAATTAACATAAAGCTCCCCTCGATCGCGAATCATACCTGCGACTCGAGTGCTGACTCATATCTATAATTAACATAAAGCTCCCCTCGATCGCAAATCATACCTGCGACTCGAGTGCTGACTCATATATATAATTAACATAAAGCTCCCCTCGATCGCAAATCATACCTGCGACTCGAGTGCTGACTCTTATATATAATTAACATATATACATATATATACCAGACTAATCAATAAGCTTAGTAAAGGTTATATTTGTAAGAAAGGTCTATTCACCGAAATTTCAGAGTCAACTCTCTACCTTTTTTGCATACTATTTCAAAGATAATAAGCATACTGGTTCAAAGATGATAAACAACTCAAAGTTTGGCTAAAGATACACATAAGGCACGTAATGGCATGCTCGTGAGCTCTAAAGCTACCCGACATGATAAAATAGTCGCTACGTACGGACTCTCGTCATGTTGTACGCACGTAGCCCCCAAAACAATTACACACAACATATATAACACATATGGGGATAATTCCCTCTTACAAGGTTAGAAAGGAGACTCACCTTGTGTCGAATCTACCCCTCGGACCAAGGATGCGCCCGAATCTCCGAACTCTACACCCGAGGACTCGCAACTAGCCAAATACGATATAATGACATCAATGCATGCACAAAATAGGGATATTATCCTAATTTTTCAATAATTCAACATTCTTGAGAAATTCCCAAAATCCAACCCCGGGCCCGCACGCTCGGATTCCAATAATTCTCGAAGGGAACACTCACCCCAAGCCTAAGGATCATTAATATAAGATTCTTACTCGATTTCATAGAAAATTCACGGGAAAATTCTCAAATTATCACAAGCTCTAGGTGACTACCAAATTCTTGATTTTCACTAATTTATGTAGTTATTTAAGCTAGAAATCCATGCATGTAGCTAATTTTTGAGTAAAGTTTACTTACCTTAGAAGACCAGGTCGTTAGTCCCTTAGCAATGGAGGAAATCGCCCAAGGAAGAAGAAGAAAATGAGAAACAATGGGTTAAGACCCGTGTACAAAAACACACTGCCTGGACAGTGTTTTCGCACCTGCGGCTCGAGGACCGCACCTGCGGAAATGGGCTGGGGAGCCTGGGCCCTTACCTGCGGAGTGGAGACCGCACCTGCGGCTCCGCTCCTGCGGAATATTGTCTGCACATGAGATAATTGGCCAGGCCACTGGGGGATCGCACCTGCGATGCTGGGGACTGTAGGTGCGGTCCCGCACCTGCGACTTTGCAACCGCACCTGTGGTCACACTAGAACAGGTGCACCAACAGCTATGTTTTGCTGGTTTTTAGCCCCGTTAGGTGCCCGGGAGGCACCTGGGCCCACCCGAACCCTAGTCCAAATATACCAACGAGTCCCAAATCATAATACCGACTCGCTAGAGCCTTTGGAACACCCAAAACAACGCTAAAAATGAAAATCACACCTCCAAACCCCAAAAACCAAACTTAGGAACTTTAAGTTTTCTAGACTTCGTTAACAACGCGCCGAACCGACCTATACAACTCGGAATGACACCAAATTTTGCAGGCACGTTATAATTAACATAACGGAACTATTCCCTATCTCGAAATTCCATTCGAACCTCAATAACACAAAAATACGTCCCAAACCAAAATATGAACATAAGGAACTTCTTATTTCAATATTGGGCGCCGAAATTCCCCCGGGTCATCAGAAACCCATTCCGAATATACGCCCAGGTCCGAAATCATCACACGAAGCTACCGGAATAGACGAAACTCGATTCCAAGGTCGTTTGCCCAAAATGTTGACCGAATTCAAACTTGGCCTTAAAGGCCAACCTCAAGGAACCAATTGTTCCTATAGCACTCTAAACACCTCCGAATCCCGGACCACCAGTCCCTGCAAGTCATAAATCATAAAAAGCCGCTATGGGAAGTTTCATTTAGAGGAATGGGGTCTGATAACACAAAACGACCGGTCGGGTCGTTACATATGTGCATTCTTCTCTTTCTTCTTCTTTAAAATACTGATAGAACCCTAAGTGTGCAAGGAGCCTCCGTTCTCGGATGAACCAACTTTCTTTGCTAGTTTGCTCTTCTTTAAGAAATACTCGGTCGGCCATTGACTTAAAAAATCATCCTATAAATTCTGTAGATACCAGTCAGGCCTCTTGTTCTTCTTTTTACCATATGAGAAATGATTCGACAATCTCTTGTGGAATTTATGATGAAAATTTACAGCCACTTCCTCGGTATAGCGGTCCCATACACACTTACTCTGCATTTCAAAAGTTAAATATTAGATGGAAAAATCATAAATAAATTATTAAACTTCTTAAAAGAATATTTATACCTTAAACTGATTGAAAAATTTCTCCTTCATCGAGTATGGGAAATCACTCCAAGTCGCATAGGGGCTATCATAAAGATTTTTGATTGTATTGGTGATTATCGTTGTAGTCTTCTTGCCCGGATTGAACCTGAAATTTAACAATAAAAATACATGAAATATTAGTAAAAACATTATAAAACAATCAACACAAAAATAACAAATAACTCTTACTCATTCCCCTCAGGGACTATGATGATCCTGCCGTATCGATGTTATTGTACTTCCTATGGATCATCATCCTTAACATGTGTATTAGAGGCATGTGTAGACGGTGTAGGTGGAGGCTCAGAGCTACGGTCTCACAGGAGAAGTCCTGAAATGGATGGAGTAAATGATGAAGATGGTTGCAATCCTTATGACTGCGACATAGCTGGATGCGATCGATGTGGCTGTGATACAGATGGTTGTGACCCATATGGATGTGAAATAGATGGATGCGATCCATAAGACTTTGATATGTAGGGAAGAGATCCACGTTGGTGTGATGCAGATGGCTGCAATCCACGTGGCTATGAGGTAGCTGGACTGTATGTCGGATGTATAGTCCTATGGCCCTGTGATGGAAGACCCTGTGTTTGGATAAGGTATAGGCCAAGTGATGCTATGGCAGCTCAGTATAGCTGTGTGATGGAGGATAAGGCATATGAATCTTTGAAGAGGTTGGAAATTAGGGAGTATTATTATCCCTAGGTTCTACCCTCTTTCCTTTCCTAGCCTTTTCTCGACCCCAATAACTAGTAGGGTCATTGTTACCTTGACCCTTGCCTTCCATCTGCATAATATAATACATATTTAGAATGAAACTTATAAGAAACTAGTTATAACACATGAGTGCTTTTAAAAAAAACAACTTTTTAATCCTTGTTGACGTATTGTTCCTCCTCCGAGAATTCTTTGTCCTCACTTGTTTCAATTTCATCAGTTGATTCTTCGTCCTCATTTTCTATAATTATTACTTCATTTATATCAAATTCTTCCAATACGCGTTTAGGATGTTCTAAATTATTTTCTGACTGATCATCCACTATTTGGTGAACACTGGAGATATCGTTTTGATATGAAACATCTAACACATTCTCGACTTCCATACTACCTACGTGCTTAGTTTTGATTACAACCCACCAATCATACTTATTTCGCCGCAACGGATAAGAAGCATTATACACCTGCCTAACATTATGTGCAATTATGAAAGGATCATAGCGATCATACTCCCTCGTATGATTAACCTCAATTATGTTGTCTTAGTGGTGTACTTTTGTACCTCTTGTTGGATTTAGGTCAATCCACTTGAATATAAAGAGCATCAATTTCTTATATGGCCAACTTGTATATTCTAGTTGTAATATTTCTTTGACCACACCATTATAATCAATATCTCCAACTTGGTTTCCATCATCACCTTGAATCTACACCCTGCTGTTGTTTCTATTTTTATTCTTAGAGAAATCCTCTGTATGAAACTTATAACCATTAATGACGTACTTAAACATTGTTGTGACCTAAAGCCCAGGTCCCCAAGATATATCTTTCAAAAATTTATTTACACCATTATTTAGATTATTTACCTACATAATGTTAAACAAAACTCATAATTTAGCATAACCGAATATATATACATATATATATATATAGACACATATACATACACACACACACACACACACATATATATAGCGGGAACTTTAGAAGTATATTATCAGGATAAGCTTACAAACTGTTTGAACCACATATCAAAACTCGTATTTACAGCATCATGGACAAATTCACCCATAAATTGACTGTGACACACATTAAAATTTTTTAGTAGTTGCATTAATATGTAATCACTATAAATTTTACATTTTGATTACTAATAAATCAATACTTTGTAAGAAATGATTGAACTTCAGGACAATTTAGCAACACATGCATTGTAGCTGACTTGTACTCCATATCACTCTATCTTCTTTTTCTAACATGCTTAGAACATCGTCTTGATTGATTGAAAATAGACATTGGTGGATATAATGGATCATTCACACATTCGACAGTGTGCCTAGTGAGCCTATTTATAGAACATGGCACGTTACTCTCAAAATAGTAAGAACAAAAATGTACAGTTTTCCTTGCAAGATAGGTTTCACATATAGATCCTTCAATCCTGTTACTCTACTTAACAAATTGTTTGCATTTTCCAATTGTCCTACATAATGTCATGTTAGCCAAAAACATTCAAATAAAATAGAATATTACATAAAACTTATAATATTACCTCTCAAAGGGATACATCATTCTGCATTGAACACGCCTTCCAAGTCGTGCCTCGTGTACAAGGTGGATTAGAAGGTGTTCCATCAAATCAAAGAAACCACATGAAAATATTTTTTCCATCTTACTAGAAGTTACATAAATGTTTTGATAAGTTTTTTTCCCCTCAAAGTGGTAGAACACAAGTCTTTGAAAAAAAAACTCATCAATGTGATGGGTTTCCAGATCCTTTTAGGCAAACCACAAAATGCAATAGGCACTTAGGTCTCTGTCACGACCCAAAATCTACTATCGGCCATGATCGCGCCTAACACCGATATCAGGCAAGCCAACAGTGATTGATCAACTAAATTACTCATTTTATTACTTTTGAAATCATAATTCTTATTAAGGAAGGAAATTTACGCTTTTAAAACATTCGGAATGCACATGATTAGTAGTATATAAAAGAAATGAAAGGCGATAATGATATATAGATCCATAAGAATTAACTGGAATATCCCAAAATCCGGGGTCACAAGTGCATGAGCATTTACGAAGGAGTACAATAATAATACAACATCTATCTAGAATGTAAATGAGACAGGATAAAATAAACAGTACGATGGAGACTCTGTGGACTGCGATGCGTAGCCCGGAATACAGCTCACATAAAGTCTCCTCAATAGGCGTGCCTACGTGCCAAGATGATCACCAAATGAACTTGTCTGATACTGCACATTTAGTGCAGAAGTGCAACATGAGTATGTAAATCAACGCGTACCCAGTAAGTATCTAGCCTAACACCGGAGAAGTGGCGACGATGGGTCTATATCGATACTTACTATGGCCCAATAAATCAATATGGTAAATCATAAACAAATAAGAAGCACAACAATAGTAGCAAGGTAAATTTGTAACTAACAAAATCTTTGAAAAATATCTTTTAAAGATATCAATTTCTCAATCTCGTGTTCTATCTCAACAACTCAGAAATATCAAAGGCCAATATTTAACCGATAAGGAACTACCATATAAAGTGTCGTGCGCCAGTGGAAGGATAATCTCGTGAGCATTATGACTGCTAGCAATATAACACATGATTATGCTGAGGTCGTATGGCCCGATGCCAGAAGGAATATGATACCACCGAGGGAGAACAGCCCGATCCCATCATAACATCTGCACTGCCAAGGGTCGAGCGTCACAAACCATATATGCATCTATTATATTGTCGAGGAGAAAGGCCCGCTCCCATAAGAGTGTAGTACAAAATCCAGCCGAGGTGAATGGCCCGATCCCATTAGAATAAGAAACTTTAACGGGTCATTGACCCCACTCACGAATAAACATGTGAGTTATGGATTTTAAGGAAAACCTTTCGATGAAAATGCATAGCGCTGGAGAAATTCGTAAGAGGAGCACAATTATTCTGTGGCTAATCATAAAGCTGTCAAATATCTACAATAGCAAGTCTATCACTTTATGCAAATCTAGCCTCAAATCGTAACGCGAAATAAAGGTATTAAACGAGCAAAGATAACTCTAATAGAAAAATTATAGCATGGCGTGAACCTAAGTCTACCCTTACATAACATGAATCTAGCTATGTATGGACTCTCCTCACCTCGTGCATACGTAGCCACAGCAACAAGTAGCACATATCAAATACATCACCTATGGGTAGTTTCCCCCTCACAAGGTTAGACAGAAGACACACCTCGCTCCGAAGTTCCATAACCGGCTCCAAAGCCTCTCTAACACTTCAAACCGATTCCCGTCGATCCAAAACTAGCCAAACAATGTGGAAACCAATAAAAATATACTCTACACTACACACAATATTACGAACTCAAATATATAATCTATTCCCATTTCCATATCCAATTTCGTGGTCAAAAACCAAAAATACTAAATTCTAGGTTTTCTCTTGAAATCCCACAATTTCCACAATTTTTTCATGTATTTACAAGCCCAAATCTGTATGTTTAACTCATAACTTTTAAAAATTACTTACCTCACGATTGACGATGAAAATGGAGCCCCAAAGTCGTCTCCCATGGAAGAAGATGAAATGAAAAATGATCCAAGACCCGTCTAAAAGAACAATTCTGCCCAATATTGCTTCGCATCTACGGACATATTTTTGCACATGTGGTCTCGCTTTTGTGAGACAAAAATCTCTCCTTCGGAAGTCCCTGGCCAGCAGCCCATCGCACCTACGACAGTTCTTCCGCTCCTGTGCAATCGCAGGTGCGACACTGCTTCGTGCACCTACACACCTTCCCGCACCTACGACAGTGGCGTCGCTTCTGCGCACACGCACGTGCGCTGCTCGACTCTGCTTCTGCTACCACACGCCCAGGATTTCCAAGTCTCTTATGCGAGCTTCTTCTCTCTTCTACGAGGTCACTTATGCGATCAAGCTTCCACAAAAGTGACTGCACCAGCAACCAGATTTTTCCAGCATTTCCTCATTCTAAAAATCCGATCCATTAACCATTCGGAATCCACCCATGGCCCCCGGGACCTTAACCAAATATACCAACATGTCCCAAAAGAAATTTCAAAATTAGTCGAGGCCCCAAATCACACCAAACAATATCAAACTACGAATCGACAATCGAAATCCTTCTTTAAAATTTGAATTTTCAAACTTCGACGAACGCATTCGAATCATATCAAAACATTCCGGAATGACGCCAAACACGTACAAGTGAAAAATCACAATACGAACCTATTCCAAGGCTTGAAATCCCAAACGAACATCGATAACACCAAATTCCATTACAAACCAAACATAAGAAATTCTTAAACTTTCAAAGTGCCAACTTTCCACAATAAGCGCCGAAATGCTTCTGGACCACCCGATACTCAACCCGAACATACGGCCAAGTCTGAAATCATCATACGAACCTATCGAAACCTTCAAATCCCAATTTCGAGGTAGTTTACTCAAAAGTCAAATATTAGTCCTTTCTTCTAACTTAAAGCTTCCGAAATTAGAATTTTCCTTTGGAATCAACTCAGTACTTCCCAAAATTAAATTCCGATCACATATACAAGTAGTGGTACATGAAGTGAAGCTACTCAAGACCTCAAAACACCGAACGAGGTGGTAGAGTTCAAAATGATTGGCCGGGTATTTACAGTCTCCATGAAAATATGACAGTCATGACTTTTCAAATGACTCAAATTCCCTACGATCTACTCCCCCCCAAATTTGACGCATAACCCTCAGGCATCTTCGGTTTCATAACCCAATCACAAATTTGTCGTATTTCCTTCAAAGTGAATGTGTAACTTGCTTTGGGCTTAAATACCTTACCATTGTTCGCTGTCTTTAAGTAATTCAAATTGCCTGCAATATTCTTGTAAGTTCATTCTAGCCTTTAGATTATTCTTGTCTTACCTTTAACATCCATCACTGTGTTGAACAAATAACGAAAATAATTCTTCTCAATATACATGGCATCAAGGTTGTGTCGGAGAATATTGTCCTTCCAATAAGGAAAATCTGAAAATATACTTTGTTTCATCTAATTATGAGTAACACCATATCCAAGGAATATAGAACGTGGAGACTCAGTAACTTTACTGAAGTTCTGGACCCTCTCCCTTATTTTCTCACCCAAAACTGTTGGAGGTGGCGAATCATATTCCACTTTATTCTTTTTGAATGCATTTTTCATCATTCTAAACTCATGATCATTAGGCAAGAACTGACGGTGACAATCAAACCATGATTAATTTCTTTCATGTTTCAAAGTGAACGCTTTACTATTTTCATGCAGTAAGGACCAGATAGCTTCCTAGCAGTCAACCACGTAAACAACATTCTATACGAAGAAAATCGTTAATAGTCCACATTGAATTAGTACGCAAGCTGAAATTTTTCTTGGTTGATATGGCATATGTTTCAACACCATCATACCTCAACTTTTTTAGCTCATCAATCAAATGTTGCAAATATACATCACCAAACTTTTCGGTGTAACAACCCGATCGGTCATTTTTAGAATTAGCATCCTTTTCGGCGGCTTAAGGTCTTGAGAAGCTTCATATTATGTGTCATGACTTGCGTGTGGGGTCGAGTTCGGTTTTCGGATTATTCATAGTCAATTTGGAAGAATGATTCTTGTTATAGAAGCTTAAACGGTAAGAGTTGACTGGAGTTTTGGCTTTTGTGTAGATGACTCTAAAATGAAAGTTTGATTATTCCAATAGCTTTGTATGGTGATTTTGGACTTTGGCGTGTGTCCGTATTTGGATTTGGAGTTCCGTAGGGTAATTTGAAGCATTTCGACGAAAATTGGAAAGTTGAAGTGTTGGAAGGTTGAGAGGTTTGACCGAGAGTTGACCTTGGTGATATCGTGGTTGGAATACTATTCCAAGAGTTGTATTAGATCCATTATGTCATTTGGAACTTGCATGAAAAATTCAATGTCATTCCAAGTTGATTTGATATGTTTCGGCACGAGTTTTGGAAGTTAGAAGATTTGGAAATTTTATAAGTTCGATTCATGGTGTGATTCATAGTTTCGATGTTGTTTGATGTGATTTGAGATATCAAACAGGTACATATTATGTTATGGAACTTGTTGGCATGTTTCGACATGGACCCAAGAGGCCTCGGCTGCCTTTCAGGTGGGCCACAACCATTTTCTTATGTTTTGGAATGTCGATGTTCTGGTGTGTGATAACCTCCTTCGCGATTGCGTAGTGTTAGACGCGATCCATAGTGTATTTGTTGACTTGCCATATTTTCTTCTTCGCGTTTGCATGGTCAGTTTGCGATCGCGTGCATGTGAGTGGCTTCCTCTTTGCGTTCGTGTAGTACCTTTCCATGGGCCAGTGTTCTTTTCTTCTTCGCAAATGCATGGAGCCATTCGCAATCGTGTAGTGCATTTTTGGGCTGTTCATTGTTTCTTCTTCGCGATTACATGTATATTCTAGGATCGCAATCTGCAAACACTTGTGTAGCAGAATATATTTTCCAAATCGAGGGTTTGACCATTTTTATCATCTTGAGTTGTAGACCTCGGATTTGAGCGATTTTCATGGGTTTTTCAAGCAAATCATTGGGGTAATTGTTCTTCACCCAAAATTTATTATATTCCATAATTTTATCTTTATTTTTATCTTATAATTAGTGTTTTGAGTTGATAAACAATGAGAATTTTTGAAGAATTCTTTCAAAATGTAAAATGACAATTTGAAGGACGAATTGATATCAGAATTTGGTAATTCTTGTATGGTTGCTAATGGGTGTTCGGATTTTATCGTTTTGGTCGGGTTTCGAGACGCGGGCCCGGGAGGGGGGAGGAGGGAGGGTGTGTGTGTTTACTTTTGGGTTGAATTTTAGTTCTTGTTAAATATTGAAGATTTATTATTTGGAATTGATTCCTATGAGTTTTATTTATGATTTGAAGATATTTTGGCTAGATTTGAGCCGTCCGAAGGTTGTTTCTCTTGAGAAGGTCATTTTAGAGTATCAGTCTAGCTTCTTTGAGGTAATTATCTTGCCTAACTTTTTGTTGGAAAACTACCACTTAGGATTTGAGTCATTTGTGCTAATTGTGTCATGTGAAGGCCGTGTACGCGAGGTGATGAGTACGTGCTCAGGCTTATTTGTATAAATTCAACCGTTTAGGGATCTTGGCTTCTTATGTTCAATAGATATGAAGTTTTTTGTCATGTTAAATACCCCATTTATTAAATTCACCCTAACATGTCTTAATTGGAATTAATTGCTTAATGTTTTATCCTTATTGCCGACTAAACTCTTATATGCCTTAACTGAAGTTTTTGCCTCTTTTATCGTCATGCTATCCATTCCATAATTGCTTAACCTTAATTAAAATCATTATTATCTTTTCATAGTTTCTTAACCTTAATTGAAATCATTATTATCTCTTCTGTAATTGCTTAACCTTATTGGAAGTTTGTTATCCCCGTCATTGTTGATGTATTCTTATTTGGGATCATTGATTCATGTTGTCTCTCTTGTTGTCAAATTTCACTTTCGTGGAATTATTGTTACCCATTACCTCTCCCTTGTCAAACTATTCTTGTTGAGATTATTATATCCTTGTTGCGTCTTTCTTTGTGAGTTCGTTCTTCTGTTTCTTTATGTTCTGAAGTTCTTGTATTGATTTACTTGTCGTATTCTCATGTTATTGTTGTTTTTGCTATTGTATTCAGTGTTGTTGAGCCGAGGGATATGCACGGTTGTGATATTGAAACTATTTTGAGGAAATATTGTGGCATATGGGCACATATTATGAAGGTCATTTTGTTGAGTTGTTATATTTTGGCACATATGTTATTGTTGAAAGGATTGTTATTGTGTTTGCACAAGGTTTCTTTCATGCAGTTGTTATTGTGTTGCACAAGATTTCTTCAGTGTTGTTGTTATTAATAATACGCATGTGGTGGTATAAGATCTGGGTGCTGAAACGCATGAGGTGAGATAAGGTGGGCTTGAAACACATGGCTACTAGGTAAACTACTAGAAGCCATGTGGTGTTAAGGTGGGCTAAAACGTGGGATGTTATTTCGGGAAAAATGATTTTCAAAACTAAATATAAAGACTCCCGCAGTGATATAAGGAAAGTTGGGATTCACTTTATGATTTGAGACTATGAGGCGGTACCTCGGTGGGGCTCTTGTTGTCATTTTCCTATTCTTTTGTGCTTGTTTTTTTTATTGTTGTTTCCTTAGCATACTATTAATTGTCTTCCTACGTGTTGTAACGTTTGCTTAGTTCTATGTAGTCAATCTTGTTGTGTTTGCCGTTGCTTCAACTTCATTGCTGTCTTTCTTACACTGTACATCTCGTGGCGATCATTTCTCATGTACCATTCGTTGTCTCTACTCTCATTTGTTGACTTGAATTGTGGTACAACACTAGAACAAGCATACACGTAGATGAATCACTCATATCGGTTTAAGAAGATGAATTCTGACGCGATTGACCATTACATGTACTCTTGTCTACTTGCCTTCTGTGTGAGAGCTGTTCCCCTGGCATGTGAGTCATCCGTGCGGCTATGATTTGTAATGCGGGCACAAGATGCCAAGTGATTAGGGTTCATGATTAGAACCCGCGAGTTGTGATTATGAGGTTTGGTACCTCGTGGAAATGCTTGACAGATCTGGTGTGAAAGCGGTTGTCCTTATTGAGTTGTTGCTGGTTTTCCTTTATTTGGTATCCCCGGACTTGGACTGTGTTCAACTTACTCTACAACAGTATTACCTGACTGCTTCCTGTTAAATATTGTTGTTACTAGTGTATCATTTCAAGCATTAATTTTGTATTCCTTATCCTGCTTAGATTTATATTAATATTATTTCTCTGCTAGTTCACCTTCACACTTGTTCAGGTTGTTTAGTCCGGTAGGTGTCTTGACTGTCCCTCGTCACTACTCCACCGAGGTTAGTCTTGATACTTACTGGATACCACTGTGGTGTACTCATACTACGCTTCTGCACATTTTTGTGCAGATCCAGGTGCCACGATTATTGTTAATTATTAGTTGGTTGGTAGAGCATTGCTGTGGAGACTCAAGGTACACCTGCCGTCGCTTTTGCAGGCCTCAGAGTCACCGTATGATATTGTACTTGTACTGTTTAATTCTATTCCGAACAATTGTATCTAGGGATTTTTTTCTAGCAAATTCAGTAGAGATTATGACTTGTACTGCCGGTTTTGGGAATTATAAGTTGTGTTCAAATATTTCTATTTCATATTTATCACTTGATGGTTGAATTTTTCTATTAATTTAGTAAGTGTTAGTCTTACCTAGTCTTAGAGACTAGGTGCCGTCACGACATCCTACAGAGGGAAATTTGCAGTCGTGACATTCGGATTATGTGGACCGGGGATAATACAATTTAAAAATATATATGGACTAGTCATACATAACTCAGGTGGTAGATTATAAGGTGTAACAAAGGCATGCCTGCATGAATATGGTATCGCATATATAAGAAAAAGGCGTGAAACCATCCGCACACAAACCTAACCGATTGTTTCTTGCTTCACTATCATAATATGGATATGTCCTATCAAAGTGCTTCCAATCTTCTCCATCTGAAGGATGACACATAAAACTAGGTGGTCTTCTATTTTCAAAGTGTCATCTTATATGACGAGCATAACTCATCGACAGATATAACCTTTTTAACCTAGGTATAAGAGGAAAATAATGCATCGCCTTCACATCAACCATATTCCCGCTGGAAGTCTCTTGAAACGAGGCTTTTCACAGAATTTACAATTTTCTAAATTTGCATCATCTTTATAATATAACATACAACCATCTTCACAACAATTGATTCTCATCGACAAAAGTCCTAACTTAGAAACCAATCTCTTTGCCTTATAGAAATCACCAGATAAGTTGATATTTGGGTTAACTAGTTCACTCATAAGGTCAATGCAATAGTCCATGGCCACTTCAGAAATATTCCAATCAGATTTGATATTTAGTAATCTAACCCCAATAGACAACTCAAAGTGCGGACTTCCTTCACGTAATGGATGACTAGATTCCTCTAACTGTTCATAAAAATATTTGCTTCATCATTAGGAGTTTGTTCAACATTTTCATTGGGCTCAACCCCGGAGTGCATCCCAAAAGCATCCGCAACCATAACATGAATTCTACAATCTTGATTCCTATTCTCCACCGACCTACTACTTTCACCAACAACCATGTTATGAATAATTCCACGGCTACCATCGATCTCTCCATGATTAGTCTACACAAAGTAATTCTCTATAAACCCCTTCCAATAAAGACGAAGCTTAACTTCCTCCGATTTGTTATACTTGACACAATTGCACTTGACACAAGGACACCTAATTACTCCTTCAATTTGGTATGATGAAAATGACATTGCATGTCTAATAAAGTCATCAACCCCTTCTACAAAATCCTCCCTTAATCCCTGCCGATTAAGATAATTCCTATTTTACATCCAAGTACGATGTTCCATCTATACAAATAAAACAAAAATAAATTTATATGTTTCCATAAGTATTAGAACTACTTAATTTATTCTTCAATTATAAAATAATTAAATCATTTTTAGTTAATTAAGATAATTATTTTTTACTAATTACACCAAAATTAAATTATATTAAATATAATTAATTATGATCTATTCAATTTAAACATAAACTATAAGTTCACTTCATACCCAAAAAGTTCAACACTTATCCATAAAACTTCAATTCATATCTAAAATGTTCAATCATTACCCCTAAAGTTTCAGTCCACATCCTAAAAGTTCAACCAATACCCTAAACAATTCAATTAACCTCACTAAACATAAGCTCTATTCAACAAGTTCAACACTTACCCCTAAACCAATTCAATTCATATCCAAAAAGTTAAACCCATACGCTAAACCAATTCAATTGATACCATAAAAGTTCAATTCACAAGAACAAAACCCTAAAAACTCAATTCAATTCAAAGTTAAACATTCAATTCCTAACTAAACTACTCAAGTAAATACAAAATTAAACATTTAATTGAAATCAATTCAATTAAATTTTAACGAGACCTAAACCCTAGATTTCAATAAAGTTCAAAGTTAAAAAATCAATTTATATAATAATTAACTAAATAAAAAAATATTTTAATTATACAAATAATGTAAGTTCAAATCGAAACCTGAAAGTTTTAGGAGGTAGATGTGGAGGGGCAGTGGCGGCAGTGGAGGCAGTAGCAGCGACAACGGCGGCGGGGGCAATGGCGATTTGGTATGGCATGGAGGATTAGGGAATGAGATATGTGTGAGGGAGAAGAGAAACGAATGACGGAAAGGAGGGCTGTGGGTGTGAGAATAAGAGAGTGAGAGGTAGAAAATTTTGAGAAAAGAAGAAGAGAAATGAGGGGGAATGTCACGACCCACCCTCCATAAGGCATCGTGACAACATCTATTCACTATGACTAGGTAAGCCTAACAATACTAGAATGACAGAAATAAAAACATTATTTAACAACCAAACTTCAATAGATAACTATATACTGATAAAATGCCGCTCGACATGTACAAGTAAGCCAGCACTCGAGTATAACAATATTCCCAAAATCTGGTAGTCACGAGTCACAAGCTCTAAGAATTTATCTAACTGTTTCTATACATAAGTATCTAAAAGAAATAAAGGAGGAAACAACATAAGGGATAGAGGTGCTCCGAGGTCTGCGGATGCTGGCAGATTTACCTTGAAGTCTCCAGAGCAGAGTCAAGTACGCAACTAATAGCGTGGCTGGTATGAGGTACCTGGATCTGCACACAAAACATGTGCAGAAGAGTAACATGAGTACACCACAACGGTACCCAGTAAGTGCCAAGCCTAACCTCGGTAGAGTAGTGACGAGGTCAAGTCCGAGCCCTACTAGGATATAATAATAGACAGAAGATATAACAACATGATGAAAAATTGAGAATTTAACAAAAAAGAATTCACGGAGAAATAACATCACAACACATAGAAGTGAACAATAGGGGCGCTCCCTAGATACCGTCTCTTAGTCCCAAAAGTAAATATACAGGGGGATTTCCCGAGGTACCGCCTCGTAGTCCAAAAAGTAAATGTGCAGGAAAATCTCTGAGCTATCCCCTCTTAGCCCCAAAAGTTAATGTGCAGGGGGATCTCCCGAGGTACCGCCTCGTATTCTCAAAAGTAAATATGCAAGTGGATCTCCCGAGGTACGGCCTCATAGTCCCAAAAGTAAACACACAGCTCGAGATCAATGGCAACAACAAATTAACAACAACAAATCCTACAGTTTAAGGCTAAATATGAATCCAGGAAAAATAGGAAATCAACTAAGCATGGTGCACATATTTCAAAAAGTATTTAAGACACGTAGACATGCGATACTAGGCAAAACAGAATAACTACATCTGCTGGGAAGACTCATTTAGGATGTAACAGGTTGCTGTTCATTAAAAACTGGATTTTTCAACAATTAGCCCGTGTACGCACTCGTCACCTTGCGTACACGACACTCACATATGACACTATCTCCACAATAGTATCAAATCCTAAGGGTATTTCTCCCACACAAGGTTAAGCAAGCGACTTACCTCGAGCTAAGCTTAATCAATCAACATGAATGCCTTTTCCTCAATTTTCCGACTCCGAATGGCCCAAATCTAGCCAAAAATAATTACATACTATAAATACAACTATGATAAACTAATATAATTAATGAAATCAAGACTTTAACAAGAATTTCAAAAATTGCCCCAAAAGGTCAACCCGGGCCATGTCTCAGAATCGGGTAGAAGTCACAGAATATGAACACCCATTCAACCACGAGTTCAGTCGTACCATAATTACTCAAATCCGATTCCAAAATATCAATCAAAACCAAAGGATTTGGTTGAAGAACTTCTCATTTTTTCCACAAATTTCTTAACTCAAATCTTAAATTAGAAAGTGATATTATTGATATATTAGTGGAATATAACCAAAAGCGAGTTAAGAATCATTACCCAATATTATCCTCTGAAAATCCCTCAAATTATCGCCTCAATCCGAGCTCTCAAAGTCCTCACATGAAAATGAGATCAAACCCTCGTAATATCCTATTTTTTGCCCATCGATCTCGCTCCTACGGACCCATACTCGCACCTGCGACAGCGCATTGCGGAATTTCCATTGCAGGTGCGGACTTGACTTAAAAAACCTGGATCCACTTCTGCGATCAAATGGCCGCACCTGCGAGTGCGCGACTGTGAACAAATTTCCGCTTCTGCAGACTTCTCACCCAACTCCTTCTCCGCTTCTGCGATCACCATTCCGCAGGAGCAGCTTCGCTTCTGTAGTCCTTATGCTACACTTGCAACCATTGACTACCTAGGCCAAGTCCGCATCTGTGAGCTTCCTCCCGCACGTGCGTGTTCGCACCTGCGTTCAACCTCACCGATGTTGCGATGACACCAGAAGCTGGAAAACTTGAGCTATTTCAACTCAACTCCAAATGATCTGTTAACCACCCGAAATCAACTAGAGACCCCTGGGACCTCAACCAAACATACCGAATATTCTTAAAAAACCATAAGAATTTAGTCGAGCCTTCAAATTATATCAAACAAAAATTAAAACACGAATTGTACTCTAATCCAAACTTAATGAACTTTGAAACTTCAAACTTCTATAAACGATGCCGAAACCTATCAAAACACGTCTGATTGACCGCAAAATTCGTACACAAGTCATAATTGACATTACAGACCTACAAATTCCGGAATCGAAAACCGAACCCGATATCAAAAAGTCCACTCCCGATCAAACTTTCCAAAAATTTAACTTTCTCCATTTCAAGCTTGATTCAGCTACAGACCTCCAATTCATAATCCAGACACGCTCACAAGTCCAAAATCACCCAACGGAGCTAAAAAACCAACAAAATTCAATTCCGGATTCGTTTTCACGCAGTTCCAACTACGGTCAAATCCTAGAACCTAAGCTTCAATTTTAGGGACTAAGTGTCCCTAAATCACTTCCAAATCAAAAACAAAACCTCTCGACAAGTCAGATAAGCATAGAATGATACGGGGAAAGCAGTAAATAGGAGATCGGGGCTAATACTCTCAAAACGACCGACTGGATCATTACATCCTCCCCCTCTTAAAACAATCGTTCGTCCTTGAACGAGCATAGAGACATATCTGAAGTGGTGAAAAGATGAGGATAAAATCTATGCATATCATGCTCGGTCTCCCAAGTCGCCTCCTCGACCGGCTGATCCCTCCACATAACCTTCACGGAAGCAATGTTCTTTGATCTCAACTTTCGAACCTGCCTGTCCAAAATAGCCACCGGATCTTCCACATAAGATAAATCTTTGTCCAACTGGACTGAGCTGAAATCCAACACATGAGACGGATCGCCGTGATACTTCTGGTGCATCGAAACATGGAACACTAGATGAACTACAAAGAGACTAGGTGGTAGTGCAAGTCTGTAAGCCACCTCTCCAACCCTCTCAAGAATCTCGAAAGACCAGATATACTTGGGGCTCAACTTTCCCCTCTTTTCGAACCTCATAACACCCTTCATGGGCGAAATCCGGAACAAGACCCGCTCCCCAACAATGAATGCAACATCATGAACCCTCCGATCTGCATAACTTTTCTGTCTGGATTTGGATGTAAGAAGTCAATCCTGAATCACCTTAACCTTATCCAAAGCATCCTGAACTAACTCTATTCCCAATAGTCTATCCTCTCCCGACTCAAACCAACCCACTAGAGATCGACACCGCATACCATACAGAGTCTCATACGGTACCATTTGAATGCTCGACTGATAACTGGTGTTGTATGCAAAATCCGCAAGTGGCAAGAAATGATCCCAAGAACCCCCAAACTCCATCACACACGCACATAACATATCCTCCAGTATCTACATAGTGCGCTCGGACTGTCCGTCCGTCTGAGGGTGAAATGTTGTGCTCAACTCCACTCGAGTACCTAACTCATGCTGTACGGCTCTCCATAAACGTGATGTAAACTGTGTACCCCGATTAGAGATGATAGATACTGGCACACCATGAAGTGTGACAATCTCGCAGATATAAACTCGAGCCAGCTACTCGGAAGAATAAGTAGTCATCACAAGAGTGAAATAAGCTTACTTGGTCAGCCTATCCACAATCACCCAAACTGCATCAGACTTTCGTAGAGTCTGTGGAAGCCCAACAACGAAATCCATAGTGATCCGCTCCCATTTCCACTCCGGAATATTTAGCTTCTGAAGCAATCCACCCGACCGCTGATGCTCATACTTCACCTACTAGCAATTTAGACACCGATAATGTTGCTTCAAGTCCTGATACATCTTCACGCACCCGGATGAATGGAGTACCGCGAACTGTGAGCATCCCGAAGAATCAACTCATGCAATCCGTCTACATTGGGCACACATATCCTACCCTGCATCCTCAAAGAACCATCATCTCCAATAGTGACCTCCTTAGCATCACTGTGCTGAACCGTGTCCCAAAGGACAAGTACATGGGGGCCATCATACTGAAGCTCCCTGATACGATCATAAAAAGAAGACTGAGAGACCACACAAGCCAACACTCGACTCGGCTAAGAAATATCCAATCTAACAAACTGGTTGGCCAAGGCCTGAACATCCAAGCCAATGGCCTCTCTACTTCTAGTAGATATGCTAAGCTCCCCAAACTCTCCGCCCGGCGATCGAAGCATCGACCACCACATTGGCCTTCCCCGGATGGTACAAAATGGTGATATAATAATCCTTACGCAGCTCCAACCACATCCGCTAACGAAGTTAAGATCCTTCTATTTGAACAGATGCTACAAACTCCGTTGATTGGTGTAGATCTCATAAGGCACACCGTACAAGTAGTGCCGCCAAATCTTCAAGGCATGAACAATCGCTGCTAACTCAAGGTCATGGACATGATAGTTCTTTTTATGCACCTTCAGTTGTCTAGACGCGTAGGTAATCACCCTACCGTCCTACATCAACACCGCACCGAGACCAATTCGCAACGCATCACAATATACGGTATAAGACCTAAAACTTGTAGGAAATGCCAATACTAGGGCTTTAGTCAAAGTTGTCTTTAGCTTTTGAAATATCTCCTCACATTCCTATGTAAATCTAAATGGAGCACCCTTCGGGGTCAGCCTGGTCATAGGTGATGCGATAGATGAGAAACCCTCTACAAATCGACGACAATACCTCGCCAAACAAGGAAAACTCCGGATCTCCGTAGCTGAGGACAGTCTAGGACAACTCTACACTACTTCAACCTTTTTCGGATCCACCTTGATCCCATCACTCAACACTACATGACCCAAGAATGCCACTGAGTCTAGCCAAAACTCACACTTTGAAAATTTTGCATATAGCTTCTTTTCTCTCAAGGTATGGAGCACAGTCCTCAGTACTATCATGATCCTCCCGAGTCCGGGAGTACACCAGAATGTCGTGAATAAACACAATGATGAAAGAGTCAAGATAGGGTCGGAACATATTGTACATCAAGTGCATTAATGTTGCTGGGGCATTGGCTAGCCCAAATGACATAAAAAGGAACTCGTAGTGACCATACCAATCCTAAAAGCAGTCTGCGGGATATCTGGCTCCCGAATCTTCAACTGATGATAGCCTAAACGCAAGTCAATCTTGAAAAACACCCTGGCACCTTATAACTGATCAAATAGGTCATCAATACAACGCAATGGATACCCGTTCTTCACCGTAACTTTGTTCAACTGGCAATAATCAATGCATATACGCATAGAACTATCTTCTTCTTCACAAACAATACCGGAGCACCCCAAGGTGACACACTGGGCCGAATGAATCCCTTATGAAGCAACTCTTGTAATTTCTCCTTCAACTCAGGTGGAGACATGTGATATGGAGGAATAAAGATGGGTTGAGTGCCCGACAACAAATCAATATCAAATTCAATATCCCTGTCGGACGGAATGCCCGGAAGATCAGCTGGAAATACATATGGATAATCCCACACTATTGGAATTGACTTAACTGTAGGGGTATTAATACTGACATCTCTAACATAAGTTATATAGCGCCACACTCCTTCTCAACAATTTGTTGAGCCTTTAGGAATGAAATAACTCTGCTGGGAGTATAATCTAAGGTACTTATCCACTCTAATTGTGGTAATCATAGCATAGCCAGCGTCACGGTCTTGTCGTGACAATCAAGAATAGCATAATGAGGAGACAACCAGTCCGTGACTAAGAGAATCTCTGGTGTAAAAATCTACCATATTGAGCAATAATAAATCAGCTCTGGTGTCAAAACCACTAAGAACAAGCAAACACAACCGATACACACGGTCAACAATAATAGAATCTCCCACAGGTATATACATATAAACAGGAGAACTCAAAGAACCACATAATACTCCCAAATACAGAGCAAAATAAAATGAAACATAGGTATACGTGGAGCCGAGATCAAATAAAACTGACGCATCTCTATGACAGACTGGAACAATACATATAATGACAGAGCCGGAAGTAACTGCCTCTGTACGAGCAGGAAGAGCATAATATCTGGCTTGGCCACCCCCTCTAGGGCGACCTTTACCTGACCGACCTCCACCTCGAGCTGGCTGAGCAGGTGGAGTAGTAGCTGGTGCTGTAATCATAGCCTGGGGACCCGGTGGAGCACGCGGTGCCTGCGAAGCCTGTGGAGTTGGATCCCTCTTAAGTCGGGGGAAATCCCTCACCATATGGCGAGTGTCACCACACTCAAAACAAGATCTCGGAGGGCGTGGCTGCTGTGGCTGGCTCGGGCCAAGTCTGCTGAACTGACTGCTGAAAGTACCCTGTGCAGGAGGTACACTAGACACTGGCGGTGCATAATAAGGATCTTGGGGCCTAGGAGTAGCCAAAATACCATTGGCGGCTACAAGTGCTGAAAGAACATGGAGACTCACATAACCCCTACCTTGACAAACTGCATCTGGGGCACGAGCACCACTATAAGTGCCAGACTCTCGAGACCGCTTGGCCTCCCTCTCATCTCTCTCCCGACCAAGCATACCCTCCAATCTCCTAGCAATCCCCACAACCTACTGGTATGCAATATCCATCTCCAACTCCCGGGCCATGCTAATCCTGATACTAGGGTTGAGCCCCTCGATAAACCGAAAGACCCTTTCTCGAACTATAGCAACCAAGGCTGGTGCATGCCTAGCCAAATCACTGAAGCGAACCGCATACTCTGACATGATCATAGAAGCTTGCGCAACTGCTCAAACTCCGAGCGCCATGCATATGTGAGACTCTAGGAATATACTCCCTCAAGAACATATCCTAGAACTGAGTCTAAGTAAGTGAAGCTGCCTCAACTGGACTACCCAACTCATAAGCACGCCACCACTGATAGGCTGCTCCTCTAAGCTGGAACGTGGTGAAAGAAACCCCACTCGACTCCTCTATACCCATAGTACGGAGGATACAGTGACACTCCTCAAGAAAACTTTGGGCATCCTCTAATGCCAAGCCACATAAAGTAGGAGGGTGTTACTTTTTATACCTCTCAAGCCCCAAGGGTACAGGCGGTAGGATTCTGTGCTCCTCCCCCGGCCTGAGATGTGGCAGGGTCAAGTGGGATCAACCCTGCCTGAGTTGAAGTACCAAATATGCTTAGAAACTGTGCAAGGCTCTCTTGAACAGATGGTGCAGTAGCAGGAGCCTCAGGTACCTTCCCTCTAGTTGGAGCTATTGGGGGCTCCTCTGTAACAGCTCGTGCGGGTGCTTTGGCTTCACCACGTGGACCTCCTCGACCTCTACCCCAGCCCCGACTTTTTGCTGCTCTAGCAGGGGGCGCGGGTGCCTGGTCAACTGATCCTCCTGTACGTGTCCTCACCATCTGTGAGAGATATAAGATAGAAGTTTAGAATTTTGAAGCCAATAATTTTGCATGAAAAGGAATCAAAGAAGCTAAATTTTCCTAACAGTTTCATAGACTCCCGAAGATAAGTACAGACGTCTCTGTACCAATCTGCGAGACTCTACTAAACTTGACTCGTAACACCTATGAACCTAGAGCTCCAATACCAGCTTGTCACGACCCAATTCTCCCTCCACAAGGCGTCGTGACGGCACCTAGTCGCTACGACTAGGTAAGCCTAACAATAGCAGAAATAACGGAAACAAAAGTAGTATTTAACAGCCAAACTTCAACAGATAACTATATACTGATAAAATGTCGCTCGACATGTACAAGTAAACCAGCACTCGAGTATAACAATATTCCCAAAACCCGGTAGTCACGAGTCACAAGCTCTAAGAATTTTTCTAACTGTTTCTATACATCATTATCTAATAAAAATAAATGAGGAAACAACCTAAGTGATAGAGAGGGTCTCCGAGGTCTACGACGCATGCAGATATACCTTGAAGTCTTTGGAGCAGAATCAAGTATGCAACTAATAGCGGGGTTGGTAGGAGGTACCTGGATCTGCACATAAAACATGTGCAGAATAATAGCATGCGTACCCCACAACGTACCCAGTAAATGCCAAGCCTAACCTCGGTAGAGCAGTGACGAGGTCAGGTCCGGGCCCTACTGAGATATGATAATATATAGAAGATATAGCAACATGATGAAAGACTGAGAATTTAACAAAAAAGAATTCACGGAGAAATAACATCATAGCACAAAGAAGTGAATAACATGAGCTCTCTTAAGATACTCTCTCTTAGTCCCAAAAGTAAATATATAGGGCATCTCCCGAGGTACCGCCCCGTAGTTCCAAAATTAAATGTGCAGGGGAATCTCCGAGGTACCGTGTCGCAGTCCCAAAAGGTGCAGGGGAATCTCCCAAGGTACCGCCTTATGGTTCCAAAAGTAAATATGCAAGGGGATTTCCTGTGGTACCACCTCGTAGTCCCAAAAGTAAACACATAGCTCGGAATCAATGGCAACAACAAATTAATAACAAGAAATCCTATTGTTTAAGGTTAAATACAATCCAGGAAAAAACAGGAAATCAACTAAGCATGGTGCACAAATTTCAAATAAGCATTTAAGATACGTAGACATGCGATATACTAGGCTAAATAGGATAAATACACGTGCTGGACTGACTCATTCAAGATGTAACATGTTACTGTTCATTAAAAATAAGATTTTCAACAATTAGCCCGTGTACGCACTCGTCACCTCGAGTACACGGCACTCACGTATCACAGAATCTCCACGATAGTATCAAATCCTAAGGGGATTTCTTCCACACAAGGTTAGGCAAGCCACTTACCTCGAGCCAAGCTCAATCAATCAACATTGATGGCTTTTCCTCGATTTTCCGACTCCGAATGGCCCAAATCTAGCCAAAAATAATTACATACTATAAATACAACTATAATAAACTAATCTAATTAATAAAATCAAGATTTTAACAAGAATTTCAAAAATCGACCCGGGCCCACATCTCGGAATTGTGTAAAAGTCACAAAATATGAACACACATTTAACCACGAGTTCGGTCGTACCAAAATTACTCAAATCCGATTCCAAAATATCAATCAAAACCAAAAAATTTGGTTGAAGAACTTTCTCACTTTTTCCAAAAATTTCTCAACTCAAATCTTAAATTAGAAGGTGAAATTAATGATAGATTAGTGGAATATAACCAAAAACGAGTTAAGAATCATTACCCAATAGTTTCCTCTAAAAATCTCTCAAATTATCGCCTCAATCCGAGCTCTCAAAGTCCCAAAATGAAAATGAGATCAAAGCCTCGTAATATCCTATTTTTTGCTCAGTGATCTCGCACATGCGAACCCACACTCGCACCTGCAGAATTTCCATCGCAGGTGCGGACCTGATTTAAAACACATGGGTCCGCTTCTGCGATCAAATGGACGCACCTGGGACTGCACGCCTGCAAATAAATGTTCGCTTCTGCGGACTTTTCACCCAGCTCCTTCTTCTCTTCTGCAATCACCCCTCCGTAGGAGGGGCTCCGCTTCTGTGGTCCTTATGTCGCACCTGCGGCCACTGACTACCTAGGTTATGGCCGCATCTGCAAGATTTCTCCCGCGTGCGTGTCCGCACCTGCATCCAACCTCACCGTAGGTGCGATGACACCAGAAGCTGGAAAACTTCAGCTATTTTAACTCAACTCCAAATGATCCGTTAACCACTCGAAATCATCCCGAGGCCCCCGGGGCCTTATTCAAACATACTGATAAGTCCTAAAAACCAATACAAACTTAGTCGAGCCTTCAAATCACATTAAAAAATGCTAAAAACACGAATCTCACTCTAATCCAAACTTAATGAACTTTTAAAATTCAAACTTCTACAACCGATGCCGAAACCTATCAAAACACGTCCGACTGGCCTCAAATTTTGCACACAAGTCATAATTGACATTATGGACCTACTCCAGCTTCCGGAATCGGAAACCGACCCTGATATGAAAAAGTCCACTCCCGGTCAAACTTCTCAAAAATTCAACTTTCGCCATTTCAAGCGTAATTCAACTATAGATCTCCAATTCACAATTCGGACATGCTCCCAAGTCCAAAATCACCTAACAGAGCTAAAGAACTGACGAAACTCCATTCCGGAGTCTTCTTCACATAGTTACAACTACGGTCAAAATCCTAGAACTTAAGCTTCCGTTTTAGGGACTAAGTGTCCCAAAATCACTCCGAAACCAAATACAAAACCTCCCGGCAAGTCACATAAGCATAGAATGATACGGGAAAAGCAGTAAATAGGGTATCGGGGCTAATACTCTCAAAATAACCGGCCGGGTCGTTACAAGGAAACCCCGTATTTCGGATATGAAATTAAAGGTACCGAGCGACGTCGGTCGGTACACTTAAGTGTCCGTTGAATGCGTTTGACCATGGTTAACTGACCGACTTCGGTCGGTTATCTTAACAATAACCTAAATTAATTTTTTTGAGTTATTATTTCTTAAAAAATTATAAAATTTAAATAATAATTATAAACTATAAGCATATATTTTATTCACATTAATATTTACTAATAAATAATTATAAACTATAAGAATAATCTTTATAAATAATTATATTAACTAATTATATTTAATGAACTATAAGCATATCTTTTATTCACACACACACACATTAATCAATCATAATAAACAAATAAAGTTATATACATGAGACATTTATTTTATTCAAATTTCATGTTTCCTCTTATATATTCATTTGTTTTATTACTAATTACAAATCACATCAATTAATAAATATCGATCAAGATATTTTGCCTTTTGTATACATCTGTCTAAGTTAATTTTCTAAATTATAATTAAGTATATGAGTCACTTCACACGCGCACACATACATTATATTGTAATTGATGATCAATCACATACATTACTACGCACGAAAACTTGAACAATTGATGAATTGGTAAACCTATATTATTCTATTTTAAATATGTTTAGTCGATTGTTATATTAACTCGTTTACTTAATGCTAATAGCTTCTTTCGTTTATTTAATTTGTGATACATATATACATGTCAAAGAAGTTTAATATTGTTCTATATTTCATTTATTCAT
This sequence comes from Nicotiana knightiana, assembly GCA_005239525.1. Lineage (NCBI taxonomy): Eukaryota > Viridiplantae > Streptophyta > Magnoliopsida > Solanales > Solanaceae > Nicotiana > Nicotiana knightiana. Next base: position 58,440 of record ML394408.1, read on the forward strand.
AACTAATAATGCATGCCATAGATTAATCGATATAGGTCGAGACATTTTGTTTATAATATTCATTGAGATAAGTCGAGACGTTTTGTTTTTAATATTCATCGATGCATATAAATATGTTATAAGGCGATGAATCAATTTACAAATAGATTTAATTGATGATAATTAATTATATATACTAATTAGATTATTGCTTCTTCACAAGTCTATCCCAAAAAACCCGCCCACGTAGCCCTAACGCTTCACGTTCTTAGATGTGGTTATATACACACACACACACACACACACACACTTCGTTGTACTATTTTAACCATATATAGCTTGTTATAGTATATGTTAGTGCATTCATTATTTGTATTACAAAATAAAGTGTTAATGAATTATATTTATATTATTTAGATAGTAAATTTAATGTGATTTAAAAGTTTGTCCATGTTTGACCTATGAACCGACCGAAGTTGGTTGGTTATTTTCCAGAAATTACAGCTATCGACCAGAGTTGTTCGATAAAATCTTCTCCTGTAATAACCGATCGTCTTTGGTCGGTAACTTTAGCTATAAATTTTATAAAATATTCTTAATAATAATATAATTGTTAAAATTTAAAAATGTGGGTCCACCTAACCGACCGATGTTGGTCAGTAATCAAAAAAGTACTTTGACTAAGAAAGTTTGACCATTGCGGTCAAATTCTTGACCAATATACAAACTTCAGTTGGTATGTAATTTAAAAAAAATATAAAATAATTTTTTGGTAGTTTCCTTCCGCTTTGGAAAGTTTTTTGATCACTCTTGTTGACCGACCAATGTTGGTCGGTACGCGTCGACCGAATTTTATCGGATTTCTAATATTGAAGAGTCAATTGCAGTTGATGAGCAAAACAATGTATGCAATATGCCGAAGGAGTATCATTCATAATCAAAGTTTTAAGACTATTAATTTCTCCCTGCATGTTACTAGCTCCATGTCACGACGCAAATTCTCCCTCCGTGAATCGTTGTGACGACACCGAGTCTCTACGACTAGGTAAGCCTAACACTTTGCGAAAATAAAATGAAAGCATGAACATTAACAACTAACAATATAAATAATGTAAATAAGCAATTGAGATGCCGCTCGGCATATACAACTATCAACTCTCAACATATACATAACACTCTCCAAGACCCAGAACATCGTAAGTCACAAGCTTCAATGAGAAACTAACTGTTCTATACATCATTGTCTATAGAAAATAAGAGGAGAATGAACATATGGGATAAAGCGAGACTCTGAGGATCTGCGGGCGCGGGCAGGAGTACCTTGAACTCTTCGATAAACAACAACGACTGCAACTAAGAACGAGGCTGGTAGGAAGAACCTAGATCTCCACACAGAAAACATGTGCAGAAAAGGGCGTGAGTACTCCACAATGGTACCTAGTAAGTGCCAAGCCTAACCTCGATAGAAAATTGACGAGGTCAAGTCAGGGCCTTACTGGTATATAAATAATAAACCAAGGCAAGAATGAAATATCGCAATAAAATGATGAAATTTAACAAGAAAGAAATCATAGAAGGTAACAGCTCAGTACATAGAAATAACAATAGGGGATCTCCCGAGATACCGTCTCGTTGTCCCAAATGTAAATATGCAGGGGGATCTCCCGGAATACCGTTTCGTAGTCCAAAGTAAATATGCAAGACATGGGGATCTCCCGGAATACCGATCCGTATTCCCAAATTAAATATGCAGGGGGATCTCCCGGAATACCGTTACATAGTCCCAAAATAAATAAACAACTCAAATAATAGAATTCGACAACTACAACACGAAATCCTACAATTTAGACTAAGTACATGTCAAGGAAAATGGGAAAAATTCACTGAACATGTTGCACGGAGATTAGATAAACAATTAAGGTAAGTAGGCATGCTAGCCTAACATGATACTACACATGCTGATAAGACTCAAATAAGAAGGAAAACAAGTTATTTCTTAGCAGAAATCAGGTTTTTACAACAATTAGCCCGTTTACGTACTCTTCACCTCACGTACACGGCGCTTACATATCAAAAACAGTACCAAATCCTCAAGGGAGTTCCCCACGCAAGGTTAGGCAAGTCACTTACCTCGAACCAAGCTCAATCAATCCATAACAATGCTCTTTCCCTAAAAATCCGACTCCGAATGGCCCGGATCTAGAAAAAATCAATTATTTAACATAAATATAACTACAAGGAACTAATCTAGCTACTGAAATCAAAGCTAAAACAAGAAATTGAAAAATTGCCCTAAAAGCCTCCCTGGGCCCACATCTTGGAATCGGGTAAAAATCACAAAATATGAACACTCATTCACTCACGAGTTCACTCATAAAAATTATCCAAATCTGATATCTAATACCAATCAAAACTCAGAAATTCAGTTGAAGAACTTTCCCCCATATTTTTCCAACTTTCTCACCCAATTTCCTTAATTTAATGAAGAAAACAACTATAGATTAATGAAATACAACCAAAAACGAGTTAGGAATCATTACTCCAAAGCTTTCTCTGAAAATCCCTCAAAATATCGCCAAATTTCGAGCTCTCAAGTCCAAAAATGAAGAATGAAATCAAACCCTCGCACTTAGGTCTTTTCTGCTAGTCAAACTGCACCTGCGGTCAAATTCTCGCTTCTACTGTGCAGCTTTCGCGGCTATGACTCCGCACCTGCGGAGTTTCATTAAAATCTTAGGATTCGCACCTGCACACAACCATCCGCACATGCGAACGTGCTTCTGCGCTCAGTCATCTGCTTCTGTGGAACCTTGGCCACCTCAGCTTCCTCCCCAATTCCGCTTCTGCGACTGCCACACCGCATCTGTGGATGCGCAGATGCGACCCTCATCTTGCATCTGCGCTCATAGGCTCTCATGAACAAAATAGCACATGCTCCCTTCTCTCCACATGTGCAAGTCTGCACCTGTGGTCTCCCCACCGTAGGTGCGAAACACCAGAAACCAGCAACATCAGAAATTGCATGAGTCTAGTTTTCCATCTGTTAGGCATCGGAAATACATCCGAGGCTCACGGGACCTCAACCAAACATACCAACCATCCTAAAATACCATACGAACTTAGCCGAGCCCTCAAAGAACATCAAATAACGCAAAAATCATGAATCATCCTCCAATTCAAACTTAAAGAACTTGAAACTTCCAAATTCGACAACCGATGCCGAAACCTATCAAACCACGTCCGATTGACCCCAAATTTTTCACACAGGTCATATTCAACCCTATAGAACTACTCCAACTTCCGAAAATCAAAATTCGACCCCAATATAAAAAATTCCACTACCGGTCAAAATCTCCAAAACTTCACTTTTTGAAATTTCAAGCCTAAATGAGCTACTCACCGGAGTCGTCTTCACATAGTTCCGACTAAGGTCCAAACCCTAAGGCTTAAGCTATCGTTTAGGGACTAAGTGTACCAAAACACTCCAGAAAACAAAATGAAACCTCCCAGCAAGACACAACAGTAGAAATAGGTACGGGGAAAGTAGTTAACAAGGGAATCAGGGCTATAAATCTCAAGATGACCGACTGGGTTGTCACATCCTCCCCCTCTTAAAACAATCATTCGTCCTCGAATGAGTATAGAAACATACCTGAAGCTGTGAAAAGATGAGGATAACGGCTGCTCATATCCTGCTCGGTCTCCCAAGTCGCCTCCTCGACCAACTGATCTCTCCACTGAACCTTTACTGAAGCAATGTTCTTTGACCTGAGCTTTCTGACCTGCCTGTCCAAAATAGCCACAGGCTCCTCAACATAAGATAGATCCTTGTCCAACTGGACTGAGCTGAAATCCAATATATGAGACGAATCTCCGTGATACTTCCGGAGCATAGAAACGTGGAATACCGGATGAACACCTGCTAGGCTGGGAGGTTAGGCAATCTCATAAGAAACCTCCCCAACATGCCGCAATACCTCAAAAGGACCAATGTACCTTGGGCTCAGCTTACCCTTCTTCCCGAACCTCATAACGCTCTTAATAGGCGATACCTGAAGCAAGACCCGCTCTCCAACCATGAATGCTACATCGCGAACCTTCTGATTCGCATAACTCTTCTATTTGGACTGCGCTGTGCGGAGTCGATCCTGAATCACCTTCACCTTATCCAAGCATCCTGGACCAAGTCTGTACCCAATAATCGAGCTTCGCCTGGCTCGAACAAACCCACTGGGGACCGACATCGCCTACCATATAGAGCCTCATATTGTGCCATCTAGATGCAAGAACTGGTTCCATGACCCTCCAAACTCCATCACACACGCACGTAACATATCCTCTAATATCTGAATAGTGCACTCGGATTGTCCATCCGTCTGAGGGTAAAATACTGTGCTAAGCTCCACTCTGTGCTCACCACTCGGAATAATAGAATACTACGAGATGTGGGCCTTCTAAAGGATCAACTCCAGAAGCCCATTCACATTGGGCACACATATTCGACCATGCATCCTCAACACACCGTCATCACCAATAGTGACCTCCTTAACGTCATTGTGCTGCAACACAGGTGGGGGTCATCATAATGACGCTCCCTGATATGATCATAAAGAGAAGATCGAGAAACCACACAAGCTAACACTCGACTTGGCTCAGAAATATCCAATCTCACAAACTGGTTGGCTAAGGCCTGATCATCCAATGCTAAGGGTCTCTCTGCTACTGGAAGATATACCAAACTCCCCAAATTCTCAGCCCGGCGACTCAAAGCATCAACCACCACATTGGCCTTCCACGGGTGGTACAAAATGGTGATATCATAATCCTTAAGTAGCTCCAACCACCTCCGATGATGAAAGATAAGATCCTTTTGCTTGATTAGATGTTGCAAACTCCGATGATCAGTGTAGATCTCACAAGGAACACCGTTCAAATAGTGGCGCCAAATCTTCGGGGCATGAACAATAGCTGCTAACTCAGGGTCGTGGACATGATAGTTCTTCTCATGCACCTTCAGTTGTCTAGATGCGTAGGGCGCCAAGACCAATCCACGGTGCAACACAATATATAGTATGAGACCCCAAACCTGTAGGCAATACCGATACTAGGGCTTTAGTCAAAGTTGTCTTGAGCTTCTGAAAGCTCTCATCACACTCCTCTGTCCACCTGAACGGAGCAGGCTTCTAGGTCAACCTGGTCATAGGTGCTTCAATAGATGAGAATCCCTCTACAAAGCAACGGTAATACCTCGCCAAACCAAGAAAACAACGGATCTCCGTAGATGATGACGGTCTAGGCCAACTCTACACTACCTCCACCTTCTTCGGATCTACCTTGATCCCATCACTCTATACTACATGACCCAAGAATGCCACTGAGTCTAGCCAAAACTCACACTTAAATTTTTTTGCATACAACCTCTTCTCTCTCAAAGTCTGGAGCATAGTCCTCAGGTGTTACTCATGATCCTACCGAGTCTGGGAGTACACCAAATTGTCATCAATGAACACAATGATGAAGGAGTCAAGATAAGGCCGGAACACACTATGCATCTCAGCTCAGTAGTTGTATTTATGATAGCTTTGAGGTTGTGCACATGTTGTTATGATGCTTATGAATGGTTGTCGTGCAGTATTGCTGTGATGGTAGGATGCTTGCCTACGTGTAGGGGCAGTGAATGACTTGAAGGGGAGGTTTACTCACTGCATGATTCAGAGATTTGGTATTTTATTTCCGGTAGAGGAAAGGCAATCGGACTATAAATGTTCAAGTTTAGGTTAATAGGGTAACGAGAATTGGTGCTTTCAAGTGTGGTGGAACTTTTATCTGCGACCTGATGTCGTCATCCTCGATTGAGTGTGTTAAGTTCGTCGGTGTTATCATTTTCTTCAATTCGTTGTTAGGGGCAGGATGTTGTGGGATAATGTTGGAGAAGCAACTGTTAGAGATCGCGGTGTGCAGTGGTTCAAGATCGGATCGGGGTTTCCAATGTTGAAGGCTCGAGAAGGATGATCTTCAGAAAGGTTTAAAGTGGTGGCGATTTTTTGGTTCAGGTGATACAGAGATAGATGTTGGCCTAAGGCAACAACTGGGCAGCAAAGGGTGAGGAAGGACATGTGGGAAGTTTCAGGCGGTGGTTAAATTTCTAGAAGGCCAAGTGTAAGAAGCGAAAGTCAAGTAGCTGCTTAAAAGAGTGAGTTGGACCAAAGTGGGAGAGTGGAAGAGTAGTATATGGGTTCAGTGGAAGGATAACTACGCACCTTAAGGAAAGTTTGGAAGGACTTGGGAGATTTTGTGGATGGTGATAGTGTCTACGGGATTGATTTGAAACATTGGCAATTATATAGAGGGAAATTGAATGCAACAGAAAAGGGTTTCTTGGTATGAAGAAGGATGCAATATAACCTTGAATTTTAATAGAGTGTCGCGCATTTAGTTGATGTCCATAAGGAGCGCAGGGCTAGTACAACTGGTGAATGAGAAGGGGCTCAGGATGGGTTATTTATGTCGGCATGTAATTTCTACAGGTGGGTTATCTCTGGTGAGCAGGTCAGCGATCGCGTGGTTGGCGAAGTTTCTACGAAGAATTCTACTGACTATCCAGTAAGAGGTCGAATAGGTGAATGTTGATAGAGATGCAGAGTGTTCTTGAAATGCTAACAGAAGGATTTCGAGGAATTTGGCAAATTGGTGGAGCAAGATCAGTTCAGCAATGAAGAAAGAATCTTGGTGGGTTCCAGAGTTGTGTAATAGTAGCTTCAAGCTAAGTGGGAGAGTCCCACCTCCGACGGTTGGATTGCATGGTCGTCTATTCGTGAGATTTTTAGGTATTAGCATATTGATGGGTTATTAAACCTAAGGAAAGAGAATGTAAGTAGTAATTTGAGCAAAGGAATTGGTAAAGGTGTGATATGGTTGGCTTTATTGGCTCGTGTTCGGGCTTTGGGAAGATTCAGGACTTATGCTTCGTACAGAGGTGATTTACAAGGGGATAGATCCAGCCGAGTGCTTCGTTTAGATGGGTGTTCATGTGCCAGTGGAGCCTTGGAGTTGATTATATTCGGGACCACGCCAAAGTGGGTGACTCAACAACGGTCCCAACAAATTTAAAGGTCAAAATGCAGTGACTAAGGATTTCAAGCCCGCAGTATGGTTAAGAATCGAGCTTTTGCAGCAGAATATGATAAGAGGCTCGGAATGTTCTACGATATTTTTGGCTTGTAGTGCAGTATTTGGGAGGAATGACATAAATGACTTCGGATTCGTAGAGGAATTTTCAGAATGGGTGTAATAGTCGAGGATGCGAATATGCGCACCAGGAAGGTATGAGATGGTTCGTGGGTTTGGAGACAATGTGGTCTCGTGGAATGAGGTCACCCGGGATGAGTGTGGAATTACTTTCATGATGTAAGGAATGGAGCTATTATTATTTCTAAGGCAAGTTAAGGATAAATTAGAAGAAGTTAGATTGGTTAGCCATGGTTGAGTCGGTATAATGATGGCAGTGATAAGTTCCTCTAGCGTGGTTAGATTATGCATATGCATGGTGATGGTACGTGCGATGCTTGACGGCCGCCGTAATTGGTTTTAATTGGGAGTAATCAAGTATTATGGCCTATGATGTGTAGGCGTACCCCAGAAGGGTTATGGTGGTTTAGACCACTACTTGAGGATTTTCATATTCTACGATTATGAGAATTCACTCGCGTGTTGCTATGGTTCCCTTGAAATGAGCTAAGTAAAAGGTTTCTATATGATGAAGTATTTACCCTATTAGTAGTTCAGGAGTTATGATGAAATTCTTGTGCTATCACATATTGGCATGTTAGATGCAGCGAGATGTATGAAATTTGGAAGTGAGGATCAAGGTTACGGTTCAGTGTCGGCAAGAATGTCACGAGCTCGGATGAGTAGGAAAGGGATTTGGATGTTTAGAGTAAGCTGGGCGGATTCTTGATTTGCTTTGCAGCATTTGTATAGCCAGTGGTATGGAGGTGCAGACTTGTTACCTGGTGCATGAGGCCGTGGGAATGTATTCCACAGGAAGATTGTATAAGGGTGACATGTAGTCACTTTATTTATTGAAGATTTAAACCAAGTATAAAGAATGTGGTAAGATTTCTTATTTGAGAATTTATGCTTGGAGGGCGCTCGGTTCATGGGGTTGTGGATTATGGGAGTTTGTCCCAGCTATGATGGTTGTTCTTGTGTGTTATGAGAAAGAGTGGGTTATTATGGACCCAGGTAAGGCTATTAGCCTAGTTTGGTGCGATCAGAATCGGCTTGAGGGTTGTGAGTGGATTTAAATATGAATAAGGGCTCTATATCAGTCCAAATATGTTCATTTCAGCATATCGCCCCTTATGGAGGAGTATTCAGACGTAGGATGTTGTTTCATCGTCGGCTATTTCATGTAATGTTATATTATGCCGTGTGAGTTGTGTAACAGCTTGATAAATTTCTTATGTGTTGAGGTTCCGCGTAGAGATGGTGTTTTGTGAGCAGGATGGCTCTTGAGATTCAGATCCTATATCGCACCTCAGTTGTGCTTGAGTTTTGTAGCGTATGGCGCTAACTGTCTCCCCCAGTGATGGTATTATGCACTTAGTGTGCTTGTGATTGATATTCAGTATTTTGTTGTAATGAGCAGTTTAGCTCGGTGTGTATCTCCTTATGTGAATTTCATGTGTGGATCGGGTGGCACATCGCCAAGGGTATGTTGTGTGGATCGGGTTGCACGTCGAAACAGTGTGATGGTGAGTACGATTTTTATATTCTATTTTTGTGTGTTTTGTTTCCCCTTTTTTGAGAAAAGTTCATATTAGTTACATGGGTTGAGTAGTTCCTTCCAAAGTTCATTTTCTTTATGTATCCCGTTCGAGTTTGTAGTTTAATGGCACATTGAGGCATTATGTGACACTATTGGTCATGTCTGGGGCGGCTTATTGCCTAAGCAACTCGTACCGAGTGAGACGAGATTTATTGGATCTAGGATCAGTGCGATCGGATCATATGAAGCATATTAAAGAGCAAACGTCATTAATAGTTTCATAATGATGTAATGGTTCTTGTCAGGAGTATAGACTCAATGATTTGTTGACTCGGCAGTTGGTTATGAATTTCTACATATCTCTTCCATCGTGGTGGTATTGCAAAGGGTTAGAACAGGATTTGCATAGGTCGTGAGGTGCATTGGGAGCATCAGATCCATGGAATTTTGGCTATTGCTATCGGGGGATGTCATTATGGTCATGTGCGTTATGCAGTGCATAGGGTGAATTCAGAAAAGGTATGCAATCATGTATCGGTGCATTGTGTAGTGATTGATACGGTGTTCGTATGTTGGAAGCAGGCGTGGAAGAGAATTTCGGATGTTGGAATTGGTCTCTAAGGCTTATTTGCCTAAGTGTAAGAGAATACCTTCAGAGTTGCTCGAGCTAATGTGCTCAACTGAGTGGTGGTAGCACGGGTAGGTGCTGAGGTGTTAACTAGTGATTTTAGACAACTCCAGCGCAAATCTTAACACATTCAAGGACGAACGTATGTTTAAGTGGGAGAGAATTTAAGGACCCGGCCGATCATCTTGAGCTCTAGCGCGTCGTTCAGTAGTTTGAGGCCATGAGTAACTTCACTTAAGGTATTATGACTTATACGTATGGTCGGAATTGAATTTCGGGAGTTTTGGAGTTGATTTGTAAAGAGAACTCTCGTTTCAGAAGCTTTAAGTTGGAAGAATCGACTAAGGATGAATCTTTGAGTAAACGGCCTCAGAATCGGGATTTGAAGGTTCCAACAGGTTCGTATGATGATTTTGGACTTGGGCGTATGTCCGAATCGAGTTTTGGATGACCCGGGAGCGTTTCGGTGCCTATTGTGGAAGTAGCCTTTGGAAGAATTTCATAAGTTTGGGTTGAAGTGCATTTCAGTGTTATGGACGTTCTTTTGGAATCCCGAGTTTGGGAATAGCTCTGTATGGCGATTTTGGTATTGGGGGCGCGATCTAAAGTAAATTCGGAGGTCCGTAGGTCATTTTGGAATCATTTGGCTAAGGTTATAAATTTTAAGGTTTTTGAGAAGTTTGACCGGGAGTGGACTTTTGATATCGGGGTCGAATTTCTGATTCTGAAAGTTGGAGTAGGTCCGTAATGTTGAATATGACTTGTGTGCAAAATTTGAGGTCAATCGGATGTGATTTGATAGGCTTCGGCATCGAATGAAGAAGTCTGAAGTTTTAAAGTTCATCAAGTTCGGATTGGGGCGTGATTCATGGTTTTGGCGTTGTTTGATAGGATTTGAGGCCTCGAGCAGGTCCGTATTATATTTTGGAACTGGTTGGTGTGATTGGATGGGGTCTCGGGTGCCTCGGGTGGATTCCGGGTGGTTAACGGATCAGAAATGGAATTTGGGGAAAGGCTGGAGCAACTGATATCTGGTGCGATCGCACCTGCGCAAAAAGGGCCGCAAATGCGAGTTCACGGGTGCGAACCAATGGTCGCAGGTGCGGCTTGGGCGAAGAAGGGCAGTGACCGCAGATGCGGAAGTTCACCCACAGATGTGGGTGCGCATCTGCGCTGAGGAGACCGTAGAAGTGGACTGTTGGACCTGAGCCTGGGACTGCAGAAGCGTCACATGCACCGCAGAAGCGGGGCCGCATGAGCGGTCTATGCACCGCAAGTGCGAGAAGCGGGCTGGGCAGTGTGTTCTTTTAAAAGCGAGGGTTGGCTCATTTTCACAATTTTTCCTCCATGGGAGCCGATTTGGAGCAACTTGGGAGTGCCATTTTTCACCACCAAGCTTGAGGTAAGTGGTTTATGCTAGTTTTGAGTTAAACACATGATTATTTATGAATTTGAACATGAAAAATTAGTGAAAACTTGGGGTTTTGATAGAAAACCTAGAAATTTATATTTTTGAATTTTGGCCACGAATTTGGGCATGGAATTGGGAATAAATAACATATTTGAGTTCGTGAGGTTATGTAAAGACCCGTAAAATTTCATGGCTAAAAATAATGCCCATATAGGTCCCCGTGTTGTTATAACTGTAGAAATTCTTAAAACGAACCCTTTTTGAGTAAAAAGTACCCCGGGACTTAAAAGATAAATTTTCTAGAGTTGCGCTGTTATGCGACGCACTATGCGATCGCATAACAGGTATGTGGACCACATAATGGTCGCATACATGGACAGTCAGCTGTCCAATTTGAGGACAGCTATGCGGCCCAAGATGCAATCGCATTTTGAGAATGGGTACCGCATAGCTGTCGCATTTTTGCACCTCCATTTTTGCGGAGGAGGTTGTGCGACGCACTATGCGATCGCATAACAGGTATGCGGACCGCATAGTGGTCGCATACCTGGGAAGTCCGATTTCTTTTTGGCCCATCCGAGGGCCATTTATGCGACAGGAATGCGGACCGCATAATCGCATTCCTGACCGTATTTCAGCTTCGGGACTTTTAAACTTCTAATTTTTATACCCGACCTCCAGTTCATTAAAACACTTACCCCTTCCATTTTAAGGATTTTTGAACAAAATAGAGAGAGGGAAGAGAGAGTTCTTAAGAGAGAGGGTTCCATCTTCACCCAAAATTGATTCTTCACTATCACTCGGGTAGTTATTGAGTAATCTTCATCTTCTTCACTCTAAGAGGTGAGTCCCCACCCCATTTACCTTTTATTTCTCAGGTTTTGGCTAAAAAGGGTAGAACACATAAATTGATTTTTGGAGATAAAAGTCGATACCTTGCATGCATGTAAGTTAAACTCCCTAATCTAGTAAAGGGAAATGAGTTTGGGTAGTTATTCACAAAAGGGGGGTTAGTAATCTAAGGGGTCACATAGCATTCAATAAAATGCCTAAATGAGTTCGAGTTATGCTTATGGTTCCTAATTCTAAACGAAATATTTCACATTGTGGAATAGATTGACGGTGCTAGACGGTCCGGGAAATCCGATTCAAGGTATGTATGGCTAACTTTAATCTTTGTAGAGTCATCTTGTTGGTGTCCGAGCATACGGTATGAAATTCTTGCTTGAGCATATGTGAATTGATTGTCCAGCTTTGTCGAGGTGTAAGACTTCATTCTCTGATTTTCTTAGTCGATTACCAGGCTAATTGCGATTGTGAACTGTGATTCTTTGTGCTTACCCTATATTGTGTAAGGTTCATTAAATGTTCGAATATGTCAATATGGCAGTATGTGCTACTAAATGAAAGAATGTTAATGTACCCTAATGTGGGAATGTATCTAATTTCTAAGGGCCGAGTGTGGAAAATGATGAAAAGAAACTGTGGATTGATTTAATTGAGTTAAATAATGATGACAACACCATATATGAATTGCTGTTTGGTAAGGATGATTGTGCCTTGACTTCATATAGTTGTTGGTTGATATGAACTTATGTTCTTGATGATGAAGATCTATGTGATATAATTGTTGGTTATTGTTGCTATCAAATATGATTGTACGGTGGGATCGGGTTGTGCGCTGCAACACGAAGTAATAAGGGTGGAGAGGTAATAAGGGTGAAATGTGATTGTCCGGTGGGATCGGGTTGCGCGCCGCAACACGAAGTAATAAGGGTGGAGAGGTAATAAGGGTGAAATGTGAATGTACGATGGGATCGGGTTGCGCGCCGCAACAGAACTGTAAGGTGGGATCGGGTTGCACGCCACAACAGAACTATAAGGTAAGATCGGGTGCATGCCGCATCAGAAGAAATAAGGGAGGAATATGATTGTAAGGTGGGATCGGGTTGCGCGCCGCAACAAGGGAACAATTGAAATAAGAAAAAGTGAAAACCTCATTTGTGATTCTCTGTATCTCTGTGCAATATTTGTTTTGGTTTCTTTAACTGCCTCTTATATGTGTATTGCTTGATTTTACATAGAGTAAAGTTTGTCTATACATACTAGTACTATTCAATGGTACTAACGTCCTTTTTTCCGGGGGCGCTACATCTTTTATATGGATATAGGTGGTTCTATAGCAGGTAGCTCGATCCGCCATTAGTGGTGCCTCCTCTTCGTCTCTTCAGTAGATCTGGTGAGCCCCATTTCCTCTCGGGACTGTGTGTGGACTATATCATTCTCTTTTGTTTATGTTGTAAAAGGTATAGCCGGGGCCTTGTTACCGGCAAGTCTATGTAAACTCCTAGTAGTCTTAGAGGCTCCGTAGACACTATGTGGGTTGTATATATATTTTGGGTAGTAGCTGTAATTATTCGGAATCGTGGTCCCGTGATGGAAATGTTGTGTTTAATTTGTATAACTTTTGGGATCATCAAAGGATTGAAGCTTTAAAAGAGGAAAAATGGAAATTATGTTGTAAATTCATTATAAATTTGTATATTGTGCACATTGGGCAACGCGTTGGGTAGGAAAGGCAATCCAGGTTCGCTTGACCGGGATCATCCGGTTAGGTTCCGGCCTCGTCCCTCGTTTTTGGGCTGTGACAAACTTGGTATCACAACCTAAGGTTTTTAAAAGTGTCCTAGGATGTCCCGGAGCAGTGTCTAGTAGAGCTCTTCTTATCGGTGTGTTGTCGACCACATCTACAATTAGGGGGCTGCAAGGACATTTAGGAAAATACCCTTTATTGTTAATTTGTATCATGCGATGTGGGGGAAGGTGAGGTTGTCTATATCTAACTCATGCATTGTTCCAATTTTCAGTAAATGGCACCCAAGGAGAGAGACCGACTCGGACTAGAGGCAATTTCCACCCCAGGAGTGGTCGTAAATTCCTTATCTGATGGTGCGGGTGAGAATGATTCCCCGACCCTGAATCTGCCTGACTCTTCCATCCCAGGCCAGGATATTCCTATTCCTTCTCCAGTAGAGGGTGCTACAGTCCCTCCCGCTGATGTTCTTGATCCTTCCTCAGTCCCAGCTTCTTGATTCTTCAAGTTCCAGAGTCAACCAATTTCTGCGGTTAGCCCCTCCAGAGTTCACAGTCACCGACCCAGAGGTTGATCCTCAGGGCAGTTCTACAGACCCTTCATCAGCACCAGTTGTATGCGAAGTTTTCAAAATGTGAGTTTTGGCTAGAATCAGTCACCTTTTTGGGCCATGTTGTTTGCAGGGAAGGGATTTAGGTTGATCCCCAAAAGATCGCATCAGTAAAGGATTGGCCTAGACCGATGACCCCAACAGAGATTCGCAGTTTCTTGGGTCTAGATGGGTATTATCGAAGATTTGTGGAGGGATTCTCTACTCTTGCCTCCCCAGTGAGTAAGTTGACGCAGAAAGCAGTAAAGTTCCAGTGGTCCGATGCTTGTGAAAAGAGTTTTCAGGAATTGAAATTGAGATTGACTTCGGCGCCGGTGTTGACCTTGCCAGAGGGTACAAAGGGATTTGTGGTTTATTGTGATGCTTCAAGGGTTAGTTTGGGGTGTGTATTGATTCAATGTGGTAAGGTAATAACATATGCTTCAAGAAAGCTCAAGAATCATGAGAAGAATTACCCGACGCATGATTTGGATCTCGCGATGGTTGTGTTTGCATTGAAGATCTGGAGGAATTATCTTTATGGGGTCCATGTGGACGTGTTCACAGACCACAAGAGTCTTCGGTTTTTATTCAAACAGAAGGAGTTGAATTCAAGTCATCAGAGGTGGTTAGAATTGCTCAAGGATTATGATATGAATATTTTGTACCATCCAGGAAAAGCGAATGTGGTGGCCGACGCCCTTAGTCGGAAGTCTATGGGTAGCTTGGCTCATTTGGAAGCAGGTCAGAGGCCTTTGGCTCAGGAGATTTATCAGTTGGCCAGTCTGGGGGTATGTCTTTTGGCCTCATATGAAGGGAATGTCGTGGTGCGTAACGGAGCGGAGTCTTCGCTTGTAGCAGAAGTCAAGGGAAAGAAATTCAGGGATCCAGCTTTGTCACAGTTGAGAGAAGCAATTCTGAATCACAAGACTACAACATTTTCACTCGGCCATGATGACAGTGTTTTGTGGTGCCAAGGGAGGCTATGTGTTCCAGACGTGGATGATCTTCGGGAAAGGGTAATGGTAGAGACTCACAATTCCAGGTATTCAGTACACCCAGGTTTCTACAAAGATGCATCATGATCTCAAGGAGATTTATTGGTGGAATGGTATGAAGAGAGGTGTGGCAGACTTTGTGACTAGGTGTCCAAATTGTCAGCAAGTGAAGGCCGAGCATCAGAGGCCCGGTAGTTTGGAACAACTTATGGAAATACCGACGTGAAAATGGGAAATGATCAATATGGACTTTGTGGTGGGGTTACCTCACACTCCACGTAGGTTTGACTCAGTTTGGGTAATAGTGGATCGGCTCACGAAGTCGGTGCATTTCTTGTCAGTCAAGTGTCGTGCCCCCTTTTTTCCTCCTCCTTAGCGGAAGATCGGGTTCATGACATTGGTTGGGACAACTCTTTCTTTTTGGGAAAGGGGTTTACATATTTTGAAGAGTCGCCACCTAACAATTTTAACGGTGCGTTAGGGCACCTAAGGGGTTCAATTACAACTACATTGCTAATCAGATATTTGGGTAAGGGCTTGAAATTATCGTAATGGGAAGGTGTTAGGCACCCCTCAGGATCCACAAGTGTGGTTCCCGGCCAAATGGTTTCATGAATTTGTACAAATAGCAAATAACAAGTAAAGGCTCAAATAAGAGGGGATTTAAGTCTTAAGCATACATGTGTTTAGAAAAACAGTAGGGGTAATTACGAACTATCGTATACAAGTGTCCTAGGTTTATAATAATATGGATCACATCAATGCAATACCCGGTAATCACTCCTCGAAGAGGGGCTACACGTGGTATTAGCGCACTGGTCATCATATCCATTTTCTACCCTTCCCACCCCGTGAAGGTAATTAAAGCGTGTGTTGGTCACGGATTCTATTGCGTGCTATTACCCCTCCCATCCTATCAGTCCTGGAGGAGGTTAGGACTACTACCCTAAAAGGCAGGTACTAGGCAGACCCTCAGGTTTAAAGGGGTAAAATACTAAGGCGGCAAGCAAAGAACATGTAGGACTGCAGTCAATGGGAAACACATAGGATCATATAGGAGGCTCAGATTTTCCTCCGCAGATAATGCATATAATTAGCATGACTCAAACACATATAAGGGCAGTTCTATTAATTAAGATCCTAAGACATGGTATCTAGGTGAATTCAGAGGATAAACAGATAGGCCGACTTGTTTTATAACTCAAGAAAACATGCTCTTAATCAGTTTGCCTACTGATTTTAAAAATATACCTATTAGTGATAAGCAACATACACAAGAGAGACATATTTCTAATTTTTGGAAATTTAGTCACCTAAGGCTTGCCTAGGCGGGGGACAGTGTATATTAATAGAATTATTAAAGGAATTGTTGCAAATTGTTACCTAAACATGCTGTTCTAGGTTGTTCAGAACACAGAAGCACTACCAGTTGTTTTTTTTAGAGAAAACTGAGTGGGGTGGTTATACTTTTTGTACATCAGTAATTAGACTAAATGTAGTTGAGCGATTAGGGCCCTATAACATGATATCTAATGCACAGATAGAGATGCAGAAAGATGCATATGCAGAATTCCTAAGCATGATTTCTAAATGCTCAGTAGTTACACTATTAATCATGGTTTCAGAAGATGCTAGAATAATAACTTATTTTAATGTTGTTTAGCCTAGGACAAGGTTTCTAAGCGTACATAGCAGTGTGGAACATGACAGTAGGAAATACCATTTGTTAGCAGGATTTTTCTAAGTAAAAGTGAACATGCTGAAACAGTAGGTATGAGACCTAATAAACATGATTTCTAATGCGTGAATTTGAACATATGGGCCTAAACATGGTCTGTATTGCATAGATAGGAAATAAAATCAAATAGCATGGTTTCTAATGCATGAATTTAAACATATGGGCCTAAACACGATCTGTATTGCACAGATAGGAAATAAAGTCTAATAGCATGATTTCTACCCCTTTAATAGTTAATCCATGCGTAGCTACCCCTCCCTTTTCACTATCCATCCCCTAAGTTGTTTACAAATTATTACAGGCCAGAGAATTATGAATTACACAACCAAAGGAAAATAAGAAGTTACTTCTATAGGGAGCCTTCAATTAGGCCCAGATCTTCCAAACCTCACTTCCTTATGGTATTGCATAGCCTTTTCATAATCCGGATGTGTCAGAGTTCCCTAAGGACCTCAAGGGCTCCCGGGCAGTGCTCACACCCAGACATAGCCAAAGAATTAAACATGTGCAGTGTGGAAGTGCCAGCCTTGTGTGTCAGAATTCAGAGGGTACTCAAAGGGTTCCCAAAGCAGTGCTCACACGAAGGGGGGTTGAACTTAGACTTATAAGAGTGTATGTGAGAGTGCTTTTTATTTAAAAGGATTTAAGTAAGGAACAGTTTTGAGAAAGGGTAAGTAAGAAAAAAAATTTGAAGAAGGAAATGGGAGCTTAACATCATACAAGGACCAAGGATAGTCCAACAATCACAAACAGGGGTAATGGGATTAGGGACAAATACAAAGCATGTAACGGCATACATACAACAGGCAGATACGCACACCGACATACATTCAGGAACTCCTAAGGGTCTANAGGACAAATATAGAGCATGTAAGGGCATACATACAGCAGGCAGATACGCACACAGACATACAATCAGGAACTCCTAAGGGTCTAGAGGATCAGGGGGTACAGTGCTAGGTCAGATTAACACCTAAGGCCATGGTTAAACTAATGTACCAGTCATAGGCATGTAAGAAGTAGGTGCTAAGTGTACAGAAACATGCTGGTCATAAACAAATAAAGCCTAATTTAAACATGCAGAGGGGAGTTCAGGATCCTAGATACATGCTGAAGAATAAGTAAGCAAGTTGGAAGCATGCTGAATCACAACAGTAATGGAAACATGTTGGTTTGAGGACTGAAATATAAATTAGAACATACAGTAAAGTGAAGAAAGCAATAACACAAACAGGAAAGTAGGAGAATGCGCAATAGTTAGCCTTGGCTTGTAGCCGGCTAACCCAGAGTAGTAGTAATTAGCACAGAAGAGAGATCAGAAAGTATTTTAAGTTGTGAGAGAGATTTTTTGAACAGATTAGTTCGTGTGTGTGTCTGTGTATGAATAGAGTATATATAGTTTTGAAAAATTGATTAAAAATAAGGAAAGCATAAGAAATAACCACTGATTGTGGGACAGAATATCAATCAGTACCCAATTAGTACAAGTATCCCTATAATCAAGGGAGTAATTCACACGGTGAGTTTTTAATAAGGAAAGAACCATATATAGCTTAGAGGAATATAAGAACAGTGTAAGTATAATAGGCAATTAGGTATCCCTTAATTGAAGGGGTTAAACTCAAACGGCTAGTAGGACAAATAATAATTAAGAAAAGTTCTTATGCTAGTAACATGTAAGGAAACAGTTTCACCCCTAATTCAAGCATACAATTGAGACTAGGTTTAGAAGATGTCACTTAAGGAAATAGTAATCAATTAACAGTTAATCCATTATGTAACAAGGTAAGAAAAAAAAGTTGGAAATCAATAAGAACATCTCATAAGAAATCAGGTATTCGAAATTGGAACTAATTAGGGGAAGGCCTCATATATCTAAGGAAACATTCAGAATCAACAGAGGATATTATAGGAAAAATCAGTACAATACTACCCATAATTATTCAGGGATTCAAGACAGTAATGATTCAAGCAGGGTGAACACAAAAGAAGAATCAAAGACCCAATAGCATAGTGAAGCAATAATCACAAAGAAACAAGGATTACTCCTGGGAAAGAAACACACATACAAATCGAAAGAAAAGACATGCTCAGCATTTAGAACACAATGTTAAAACTAAATAAATCATAATTGAAAGTGGTAAAAAGTTCAACCATATGAGAAAAATCACTTAAACTTTGAAAAATCGTTTGAAGAAAAGGTTTCAGAAACCCTAAGTGAAAAACTTGTTTAAAATGGAAAACCTTTAAGAAAACATGTAATAATACTCGTAATAAACCCGAATCTAGTGTAGATCTAAGAGAATAGGAAGGTTTTTTTGAAGAAAAAATGTAAAAAGCTTCATGATATACACAAATCTAAGACAGATCTAAAGGAATCGTGAAAATGCCAGGGGTTAGAGTTTCAGAGAGTTGAAAAAACAAGAAAAACCTTAAAGATGTCGCCAACGTTAGCCGGAAAAGTAATGGCTCTTACTCAGACGGCCGGAGGAGGTCGGAAGATGGCATGAGGGACCATAGGTAGGAGTTGAACCGCTCCAGGTTCGCTTGAGGGCCTTAGGGTGTCATTAGACCGGTGTAGGGTGAAGCAGTAACCAGGAGATAGTGAACGACCATAGTTTCCCGCGGGGGAACTAGCTGGAGAAGACGAACAAACTCCATTGGAGGTGGAGAGACAAGGGAAGGTTCTAGAGAGAACCAGATAGAGATAGAGAGAGAATGAGAGACTGGGAAATGAGGGGTCGGAGGAGGGGTCGGTCTAGGTTTAATTATGGTAGGTGGGATCTGGGTCGTTGATAAGAAATAATCTACGGCCAGGATTAGCCAAAGGGTTGGGTCGGGCAGGTGAGGTATTGGGCTTAGGTTTATTGGGCTGATTTTAAAAGGGGGTATTGGGCTAGTAGATTTAGGCTAAAATCGAAATTAAAAATGGCTATTAATTAGATACCCATTAAAATAGATAAGTAATTAATAAAAATAGCTAATAATTATATAAAATAAAATTAATGCTAGATAAATGAAATTAAGGTAATTAATGAATATAAGAAATATGAAATGAAATAATTATTGATTTAAATGGTATAAAATGTACAATTAGGCCATAGTTGCAAAGTTATTATAATTGTGATCAAATAATGCCAAATTGGCTAATTTTGTGAAATAATTAAATCCTAATAGGATTAAAAATGATATATTGACTTTGAAATTATTTATAATATAATTTATGAATAATTTTTTAATATAAAAAATACTGAATAAATTGGAAAAGGATTTAATAAAAATATGAAAAATTTCGGAAGAATACCAGTTATTATAAAGAGTGATTTTGGAGGTATATATACAAATTTTAAAATAATTTGAGAAAAAATTGGGTATCAACATCAAGTCCACCGATACTGCAGAACAGTACACTCAATTGTATATCAAGGAAATAGTCAGACTCCATGGCACTCCAGTTTCTATTATCTAGGATCGAGGGGCCCAGTTCACAACTAAGTTTTGGAGGAAATTTCAGCAAGGTTTGGGTACTCAGGTAAATCTCAGCACAACTTTCCACCCACAGACGGACGGTCAAGTGGAGCGGACTATTCAAACGCTTGAAGATATGTTACGAGCTTGCGTTTTAGATTTCAAGGGTAACTGGGATGATCACTTTCCGCTTATAGAATTTGCTTATAATAACAGTTTCCATGCTAGTATTCAGATGGCCCCATTTGAGGCATTGTACGGAAGGAGGTGTAGGTCTCTGATTGGATGGTTCGAGGTTGGAGAGGCGGAACTGCTAGGACCGGATATTGTGCACCAAGCTATGGAAAAAGTTAAAGTCATTCAGGAGAGGATGAAGATTGCTCAGAGTCATCAGAAATCCTATGCGGACATTCGTCGAAGAGATTTGGAGTTTCAAGTATATGATTGGGTATTTTTGAAGGTTTCTCCCATGAAAGGAGTGATGCGGTTTGGGAAGAAAGGGAAATTGAGCCCAAGGTATGTCGGGCCATATAGGATTGCTCAAAGGATAGGGCAGGTGGCGTATAGGTTGGAATTGCCCCCTGAGATGTCATTAGTGCACCTGGTGTTTCATGTGTCTATGCTGAAGAAGGTAGTTGGAGATCCATCCACCATTGTTCCGGTTGAGATGGTTGAAATTAATGAAGGATTGTCATATGAAGAGGTTCCAATTGCTGTTCTTGATAGGCGAGTCCGTAGATTGAGGAACAAAGAGATTGCTTTTGTTAAAGTGTTATGGCAAAGTCAACAAGTCAAGGAAGCCACATGGGAAGCGGAAAATGAAATGAAAGAGAAATATCCCCATTTGTTTGAATAAGTCCGGTAATGGTTTGAAAATTGTAATTCCTAAGCAATTACATATTGTGTCAAATTTTGTGCAAAAGCATCCCATTTCCCCCCTAATTGCCCTACTATTGTAACTTCTCGAGTTGTGCCATATTTTGTGTATGTTGTAATTATTTGGGTAATGTGCAACTCCTTGAAGTAAGATAAATTATGTGCAATTCATGTAATAGTTGAATGATATGCAAGTTTGTGGTGTTAACTGAAATAGGTATAGCATGTTGAAGTAATTGAATTGCATACGACTTTTTGAGGTAACCCAATTATATGCGAGTTGGTGGAGTGGATGGTAATGTCTGGGATTGGTTAAACATGTATTTCGGGGGTTCTCTGACAGGTAGATAGGCCTAATTACAAAGGAAACTCTGGCAAAACTTCCAGAAATTATTGGAGTTAGTGAAAATTTGGGGGGTTGGTTTATTTTGTGTTATTCCTACTCTAGTGATTCTCCGATCCTCATTCGAGACGAATGATTTTAAGTGGGGGAGAATGTAAAGGCCCTTAACATTTCATTGCTAAAAATAATGCCCAAATAGGTCCCCGTATTATATAACTGTAGAAATTCTTAAAACAGACCCTTTTTGAGTAAAAAGTACTCGGGGACTTAAAAGATAAAATTTTCCAGAGTTGCGCTGTTATGCGACGCACTATGCGATCGCATAATAGGTATGCAGACCGCATAATGGTCGCATAATGGTCAATCTGCTGTCTAATTTGAGGACAGTTATGCGGCCCAAGAGGTAATAAGGAGAAATGTGATTGTACGGTGGGATCGGGTTGCGTGCTACAACACGAAGTAATAAGGGTGGAGAGGTAATGTACGGTAGGATCGGGTTACACGCTGCAATATAACTGTAAGGTGGGATCGGGTTGCACGCCGCAATAGAACTGTACGGTTGGATCGGGTTGCGCGCCGCAACAGGGAAACAATTGAAATAAGTAAATGTGAAAACCTCATTTGTGATTCTCTGTATCTCTGTGCAATATTTGTTTGGGTTTATTATTGCCTCTTATATGTGTATTGCTTGATTTTACATAGAGTAAAGTTTGTCTATACATACTAGTACTATTCAATGGCACTAACGTCCCTTTTGTTGGGGGAGCTACATCTTTTATATGGATGTAGATGGTTCTATAGCAGGTAGCTCGGTCCGCCGTTAGTGGTGCCTCCTCTTCATCTCTTCAGCAGATCTGGTGAGCCCCATTTCCTCTTGGGGCCGTGTGTGAACTATATCATTCTCTTTTGTTTATGTTGTAGTATAGCTGGGGCCTTGTTACCGGAAAGTCTATGTAAACTTCTAGTACTCTTAGAGGCTCCGTAGACACTATGTGGGTTGTATATATATTTTGGGTAGTAGTTGTAATTATTCGGAATCGTGTTCCCATGATGGAAATGTTGTGTTTAGTTTGTATAACTTTTGGGATCATCAAAGGATTGAAGCTTTAAAAGAGGAAAATGGAAATTATGTTGTAAATTCATTATTAATTTGTATATTGTGCACATGGCGTAACGCGTTGGGTAGGAAAGGCAATCCAGGTCCGCTTGACCGGGATCATCCGGTTAGGTGCCGGTCTGGTCCCTCGATTTTGGGGCTTGACAGGTTATGGGTAAAGTTCATCTTCGAAAAATTTCGAAATCCGGGAACGTGGGCCCGAGGATGATTTTATCAACTTTTCGATCGGGGTTAGGAGTTGTTGTAACTCTGATTATGATGAGTATATATTAATGGGTTTGCGTAATTATTGGCTAGTTTTGGAGCATTGTGCATTGATTTGAGTCATCGGAAGAGCGTGGAATGCCGGTTATGGAACTTCGGAGTTAGTTAAGTCTCCTTTATAACCTTGTAAGAGGGAATTTTCCCCATAAGTGAATCAATTGATTATGTGCTACTATTTGTGGGGGATACGTACGCACGAGGTGACGAGAGTCTGTGCGTAGCTACTATTGTACTTAAGTCCGGGTAGTCTAGGATCCGTAAGCATGCTATACTTGAATTATTCGTAACCTCAATGACAATTTAAATTGCTTAAGTCACATCAAATTACTAAATGAATTCCTAAATAAGTTAAACTTTATTTTTCCGAATCGTGAAAAGAGAATTGACTTTCCCTTGGATAGGTGTTTCCTGATAAAGTATGGATTGACTATTTTAATGTGTGTATCTATGAGTACCTGCGTCGCATGTATGATTCGTGAGCGGGATAAATCTATTATTTATACTTGACCGCGCCGCATGTATGATTCGCGAGTGGGGAACTCTATTATTTATAATTGACCGTGTCGCA
This sequence comes from Nicotiana knightiana, assembly GCA_005239525.1. Classification (NCBI taxonomy): domain Eukaryota; kingdom Viridiplantae; phylum Streptophyta; class Magnoliopsida; order Solanales; family Solanaceae; genus Nicotiana; species Nicotiana knightiana. The sequence continues at coordinate 81,782 of ML394408.1, forward strand.
TGTATGATTTGTGAGCGGGGTAATAGATGCATCTATAGTTCGCGCCGTTCGACCCTCCGGCAGTGCACCGTTTACATTTATGTCGGACCGGGTCATACGACCTCGGCATTTCTTGTGCATGATATTTGTTGGGTACTTTCTGTAAATTGAACCGTTTAATGGCCTGGAAATATAAGTTGTCAACTGAAATGAAGGAGACTAAAATTTTTCTGTATGAAAGAAGTTGTTCCTTCCTGTCGTTATTTGTTAATTAATTATGACATCCATTCTTAGTATCACACTTGATTATGTTAATTTGACCTCTAGTAAGTGTCAAAGTTGACCTCCCGTCACTACCTCCTCGAGGTTAGGAGGGATACTTACTGAGTACATGTTATTTTTTCTACTCATACTACACTTGTTGTGCATTTTGTTGCACAGGCACTAGTATACCTAGTGGCCTAGCTTGACGCAGTGGCATGGTTGATATGGGGACTTAAGTGAGCTGCAACCTCTCGAGACGTCCCGTAGCCAGCAGAGTCTCCTTCTGAGTATTATGTTGTATTTTTTTTTACTGTCTCATTTGTATTCCGGACTGTTATTGTATCTTGTTTGTTTCCTAGAAATTGCTCATGCACTTGTGACACCGGGTTCTGGGATAACTTTGGAATTTAATTATTATTTGAATTTGTTAAGACATCGGTATTTACTCAATAAATTTCATTAATTGTTATTTGATGATGAAAAGAAATGATTTTCAAAACTACTAAAATGAGAATTGGAGAAACTTCCTGGTGTTAGCTTGCCTGACAGTTGTGTCCGGGGCCATCATGATCGTTAATGTATTTTGGGTCATGACAGAACATATTGCTTCTTTTAATGACTTTACGGATATAGCTTTAACATAAACAATACTAAGGAATCGTTCAATAACTTAACCCTCTTTGTTGATATAATACAAAACAAGCGCCATTTGTTCCTTATGAGAGACATCCTTAGACTCATTAACCAATATCCCAAGGCAATCTCCGTTTAAGTCTTCAATAATTGCTTTCAGTGTTTCTTTTGCACAAGAACTCACAATGTCTTTTTGTATACTTTGACAAATCATGATGTCATTTTTGGGAGCATTTTCTAACACAACTTTTTTTACATCATCCTTCTTATCCGCATACCACTTTAAGAGATCTAAGAAGTTCCCTCTTCTTGTAGAAGTTTCACGCTCATCATGAACCTGAAAAAACATTCCTTCTTTCAAAAAATACCTTGAAACATCAATTGAGACATTCAAGTGAACCTAATATCACTTTTAGTTTTCTCGAATTGCTTGTCAAAAGATGTTAGAATAAAATGTGATTGATTTAATAAATCTAGCATCATCTTGAAACATCGATTATGAACACTAGTCACTTCATCCACATGTGCATTAAGCCTTTCTATACCTTTATTCCAAGCCCTAAAACTATCTGTTGTAAAAGATTCACTTACCTTTTTTCATATCCTCCAATCTCATTTTTAAACAAGTAACTACATAAGCAAAACATTGCATCTTCTTTAACATTGTATTCTAACCATCCATAATATGAAGTATTAAATCATTCTGGATTAAAGTGACACAATTTTTCACCAGAATTTGTTTTTGGAAAAATAAAATTATGAGGTCGACAAGTCCCCTTTTGAATATAACGTCTTCTCACTCGGTCGCGTAGATTATGAGGATATTCTGAAATTTGTTTTCATTCACCAGGATCAGGGTTAGGAAGATTCAAATCTAACATATTATCTTTGTCTGATAATTGGAAAGAATTGACATTGTTATTAACCACTAGACATAAATGAGAGCTTAGAAAAGGAGAAGTAGAAGTAGAACCTGAAGAGGTTTGCGGCGTGAAAAATATCTTGATCATCTCGACTCTCACTAAAATTCCCTAAAAATCATAATACACAAATTAAATATTACAGTAAAGAATTTTTCCCAAAATATCACTTTACAAAGAATACTCTAAGGAGAGAATCAATAAACACCTCAACAAAAGAAAGATTCTAATACGATTCCACTTCTTGTTTATTTATTTTTTCTTTAAATAAAGATCTAAAACCCAACAAGTTAAAATAAGAGATTAAAATTTACAAAATTCAAAAAAAAAAAACTAATATAAAGTAGATGGTCCCAATCCCAAATCTCAACGAATATTGATACATTACTTTTACAAGAAGTGGTCACAGCAATGGTTACAAGAAGTTAAGAGCTATTATTTCACATAATATAATATAAGAAAAAATTAATTATTAAAAAAAAGATTGAAAAAGGAGAAAACCTGCAATGGATCACTGAATTTGTCTTTGATAGGCAACAAACGAAGAAGCCAAGATTCAAGAAGCCAAGAATGAAGAACAGTGGCTGCAATTCTCGTTTAAAAACCTAACCTTTGTTTTTTCAATATTTGATATGGGTATTTGGGACAAAGTATGGGAAGATTTTGAGGGGCTTTTGCATCCGTACCCACTTTTTGTGCCACATTTTAACTTATACCCGCTTTGTAAAAAAAATTGCATTCGTACCCGCTTTTGCGCATAACTTCAGCATGCGGGGCTGAAGTGGCAAAGGCAATCACGCAAAACTTCAGCATTCTAGTAGACGGGACTGAAGTAGCTTGCGAACTAGAGCTGAAATTCTTCAGCTCTAGTAAATGGGGAACTTCAGCTCTAGAGCTGAAGTTTTTGTCTTTGTAAATGGGTGGGCTGAAGTTCCCCAGTTATAAAGACAAAAACTTCAGTATATGGGCTGAAGTTCCCCCAGTTACACTGGGGAACTTCAGCTTTAGAAGTTTTTGTCTTTGTAAATGGGGTGCGCTAAAGTTCCCCAGTTATAAAGACAAAAACTTCAGCATATGGGCTGAAGTTCCCCCAGTTACACTAGGGAACTTCAGCTCTAGAGCTGAAGTTCCCCATTTACAAAGACAAAAACTTCAGCATACGGGCTGAAGTTCCCCCAGTTACAATGGGGAACTTCAGCTCTGTCTTTTGTAAATGGGGAACTTCAGCATACGGGGCTGAAGTTCCCAAATTATAAAGACAACATCTTCAGCATACGGGGCTGAAGTTCCCCAATTTACAAAGACAAAACTTCAGCTCTAGAGCTGAAGTTCTCTAGAGCTGAAGTTTGTCTTTGTAACTGAGGAACTTCAGCCCCGTATGCTGAAGTTGTTGTCTTTATAACTTGGGAAGAGCTGAAGTTCCCCAGTTACGAACTTCAGCTCTAGATTGGGGAACTTCAGCCCCGTATGCTGAAGATGTTGTCTTTATAATTTGGGAACTTCAGCCCCGTATGCTGAAGTTCCCCATTTACAAAAGGGGAGCTGAAGTTATTTAAAAAGTGAATACAAGTTAAAAAAATTTAAAAAAGCGGGTATAGATTAAATGGGGGCGACCAAATAGGATACCCATACATATCACTGTAGATTCACCCTTCTAGTCACATGCTGCATGTATTTCTATTTAATCGATTTGGTCTTGCATTGAAGCAATGATTAAGCCTCCAATTTTAGCGCAGTGGTAACTCAATTATTTTACTTATTATTCGTTCGTTGTTCCATTGGCTAATTATAAATTAGCTATTCTATGAATTATAATGTTATATTTTTTCACATCAAATATTTTGTTATGGCATAAAGCCTCCAATTTTAGCGCAGTGGTAACTCAATTATTTTACTTATTATTCATTCATTGTTCCATTGGCTAATTATTAATTAGCTAATCTATGAATTATAATGTTATATTTTTTCACATCAAATATTTTGTTATCGCATAAAGCATCTTTTGCTCCTCTCCTTCAATGTAACCGGAATTAAATAGAAATATGTAGTATACGATGTCTCCAAATAACATAGAGCTCGATCATGGCTATATCTTTAATTAAGAAAAATAATTGAAAGAATAGATTTTACCATGCTACAGTTAGAAATAGAATTGCCGCTCGATTTTGTAACTACGTGGCAATTAACAACCGTTAGCTATTTTTTTTTTACTTGTTACTCTTTTTTCTTTTTATTTTATTGTCTATTTTGGTCATTTAGCTAGGAATCTTAAATAGTAAATATATGGACTTTCTTTCGACAAAAAAATATCGAGTTTTGAAGTTGTCTCCTGATTAAGTTATGTGTCTTTTATTTTGATGATTTAACAAACTTCATGAGAGAACCAAATAGGGAACCTGTGGTTATTTACTCAAGTGGTGAGCTTTGTAATAGAGTTATTATAAGGAAGACTACAATATATTTATTGTGAGTAGGTGAGGAATTAAAAGTTTAATTCCTAGATTACAATAGGTTGTAATCTAAAGTTTTCTCAGTTAGTGAAGTTGAAATCCTAATAGTATAGGTCGAGGTTTTTAATCCTGTGAGCTGGGAGTTTTTCATGTAAATTATTGTGATATTTACTTATTGCTGTATTCTGTGGTAACTAATAGAGAACCAAGTTCTCTATATAGTTTGGTGGACCCTAAGTTTACATCAATTGGTATTGGAGCAAGTTCTTTCTATAAGGTTAAAACCTAGAAATGATCAACACGACTAATCTGCCAGATTTCAAAGAAGGACAATCAACCTACAGACCACCAAAATTCAATGGCCAATACTATGGCTCTGGGATGTTATCTGTGGTGGACCCTTCATCCCCATTAAGACCATTGGTGAGAGAACAGTTACAGTTCCAACGATAAGGAAGGAATATAATGATGCCGATCAAAAGGCCATCGAGAAAAACTTCAAGGCAAAGAAGATCCTCATTTGTGGCATTACACTAGACGGGTACAACCGCATATTAACCTGTCAATCTGCCAAGGATATCTAGGAGGCACTCAAGTCAAGTAATCAAAATCGACATGATTACTAATGAGTATGAACTCTTCAAGATGAAGGAGATTAGTCTATTCAGGACATGTATACTCCCTTTACTTCCATCATCAATGAGCTCCACTCCCTTGGAGAAATTATCCCAAGGAACAAATTGGTCTAGAAAAATACTCAGTGTGTTACCAGGTTCCTGGGAGAGCAAAGTCAATGTTATCACGAAATCCAAGGATCTGCAAAAGTTGATTATTGATGAACTCATTGGAAATTGAAAACCTATGAGATGAAAAAGAAGAAGGATCATGAAAGAAGAGAAACCAAAAAAGAGAAGAACTTAGTTCTCAAAGCGGACAACAACGACTCAAGTGGTGATGACACTGACATGGTCTATCTTACTTGAAGATATCAGAAAATGGTTCGTAGAAATGGAGGAATTCCTAAGAAGGGTAGCTATAGAAGAAACTCTAAAGGATATGATTGTCGTCACAAGTGCGAAAAGCCAGGACATTTCATCAATGATTGACCTCTCCACAAGAAGGACCATTACAAACAAAATGTAGACAAGACAGTTAAGAGAAACCCGATCCCAGACAGAAAGTTCAAGAGAAAAGATGTTGCTGATAATGTTGTGCATCAAGCTCTTCTAGTGAATCAGAGGGTGATGATGAACAAGGAGACACCTCCATGATGGCTGTGTAAAGCGAAGCTATAAAATATGACTCCATATTTGCATTGATGATAAAATCTTATGAGGTTGAAGATAATAATTACGATGAGGAAGTAGTGAAGGCAAATAATCAAAAATGGTACATGGATAGTGGCTGCTCTAAACACATGACTGAAAGAATAGATGATTTTCTTGCACTCAAGGCCCTGCAATGTGGGAGTGTATCCTTTGGAAATGGCAAAAAGGATACATTCTGGGAGTTGGAAAGATTGGTAAAACACTCTCACTCAATTATAAAATGTGTATTGTGTGAATGGATTGAAATATATCTTGCTGAGTGTCTCCAAAATTTGCGATAAAGGAAATAACGTGAAGTTCTTGTCCAAGTCTTGCACTGTCACCACTCTTATAACCGGTGAAGTAGTTCCGATAGCAAAAAGGTTCAAAAACATTTATGTTCCAGACATTAATTCTCTGAATGATGGTGATCTTACATGACTGAGTGCCATTGATGATGGTGTTGAACTATGACATAGAAGATTGGGACATGCAAGCTTTTCTCTATTGAACAAGCTGATCAAGAAGGACCTGGTTCGTGGGCTGCCAAAGTCAAAGTTCAAAGATCACAAAGTATGTGATGCATGTGTGAAAGGGAAGCAAGTTAGGTCCTCATTCAAACCAAAGAAGGAAGAAAGCACCTCAAGGTCACTATATCTTCTTTATATAGATCTATGTGAACCTATGAGGGTGCCTAGCAGAGGAGTAAAGAAGTACATCTTCGTTATTGTTGATGACTATTCCAGATTCACATGGACCTTATTTCTCAGGACCAAGGATGACACCTTTCCAGTCTTTGCTGCCTTTGTGATGCATATTCAAGTGAATATGTGCTATAATATTGTAAGTATTACATCTGATCACGACACCGAGTTTGACAATGTTAAATTCGATGAATTCTATGCTGCATATGATATAAGTCATAATTTTTCTGTCCCCAGAGCACCTCAACAAAATGACGTTGTGGAGAGGAAAAATAGGACTCTTGAAGATATAGCAAGAACGATGTTGATTGATAGTGGAGTTCCAAAAAGCTTCTGAGCTGAGGCAGTGAACATTGTTTGCTATTTGATTAGCAGATGCATGATCAGGTCCCTGCTTGACAAGACCCCTTGTAAATTGCTTAATGGAAGAAAACCAAAGCTGACATATCTAAGAGAATTTGGTTGCAAATGCTTCGTTCTCAATAATGTCAAGGAAGCATTGGGAAAATTCGATGCAAAAAGTTATGAAAGAATCTTTCATGGCTACTCTTCTCAAAGAAAAGCATACAAGGTATACAACAAAAGGACTCAATGTGTAGAGTAAAGTTTACACATTATCTTTGATGAATCTCATCACTAAAGTAGGAAAGATTCACATGACAAGGATGATCAACATGAATATGATTCAAAGGTCCCTGGAGAGATTATTGATATGGAAAACGAGAAGGTAGATCTAATAAGTCAAGTCCAAGGAGACTAGTGAAGAAGATGCAGCAGAACTTTTAGCTAGTTGGGAGGAACCTAGTCCCTCCATCACATCAACTGAAGTTGACAATAGAGTTGTTGATGTTGTATTAGGCTCTCCTGATGTATAACAAAGAAGTGGCATTCATACTTCCATCGATTCCAATGATGGTCACATATGGAGGAACCTGGCCCCTCATATCCTGAAACCCAGGTGTCTAACTAGAAGCATAAGAGCTCACATTATCTTCAAAATGTAATCATTCCTTTGGACTCTAGTATTCAGACTAGATTGAAGGCAAGAAATGTGTTTGATTTCTCATCCTTCTAGTCTCACATTGAGCCAAAAAATATCAAGCAAGCATTTAAAGATGCTGACTGGATTGCTGCTATGCAAGAAGAACTCCATCAATTTGAGAGGAACAAAGTGTGGCACCTGGTTCCTCGACCCTAAGATAGAACAATTATTAGAACCAGGTGGGTATTTAGAAACAACCTTGATGAGTTTGGCAATACAATAAGAAATAAAGCCTGGCTGGTGGTCCACGACTATAATCAAGAAGAAGGAATTTACAATGATGAAACTTTTGCTCAAGTTGCCATAATGGAAGCCATTAGAATTCTTATTACTTTTGCATCTCATATGGAATTCAAATTCTTCAAAATGGATGTTAGAAGCGCATTTTTGAATGGATATCTGAAGGAGGAAGTTTTTTCCAAACAACCACCTGGTTTTGAATGCCATGAACATGTCTTTAAGCTTGACAAGGATATATATAGATTGAAGTAGGCCCTACTGCAGGGTATGAAAGATTTTCCAGATTCATTCTGGAGAATGGATTCACTAGAGGGAAAATTGAGAACACTCTATTTCTGAATAAACGAGGGAGGAACCTGCTAATTGTGCAAGTCTATGTTGATAGTATCATTTTTGGTGCAAAAAATGATTCTCTATGTGAGGAGTCTGCAAAGATTATGGGAAGTGAGCTTGAGATGAGCATGATGGGGAACTGAACTTCTTCCTTGGGTTACAAGTAAATCAAACCTCTAAAGGAACTATGATAAGTCAGTACAAGTACATTAAGTATCTTTTGAAAATATTTGAGATGGAAAGTTCAAATACCAGTGATACTCCCACTGCTTCTGACACTCGTCTAGACATGGACGAACATGGTTCCCCTGTAAATAAAACTATGTATCGAGGTATCATTGGATCACTTTTGTACCTAACAACCAACGGACCTGACATTGTGTTTAGTGTTGGGTTATGTTCTAGATTTCAATCAAGTCCAAAAGAATCTCATTTGAAAGCTTCCGAGAGAATTCTGAGGTATCTCAAAGGAACACATGACCTGGTCCTCTATTATCCCTCAAGAGATAATTTTGACTTAATTGGGTACACTAATGCTGCTTATGCTGCTTATCTACTGGATAGAAAGAGTACATCTAGAATGACACTTTCTGGGGTCATGCTTGATTTCATGGGGTACAAAGAAACAAAACTAAGTGTCCTTCTCTATTGCAGAAACTGAATATGTGGCAAATGCTCCTTGTTGTGCCCAAATGATGTGGATCAAGAAACAACTAGAAGATTTTGGTGTATTCTCTAATTTTGTGCCACTTTTGTGTGATAATACAAGTGCTACTTAGTATGGCAAGAACCTGGTTCATCATAAGAGGACAAAGCACATTGATGTGCGATATTATTTTGTGCGGGACAATGTTAAAAAAGGACTCATCTGTATGAAGTTTTGCAAAACAGAGGACCAGGTAGTAGATATCTTCACAAAAGCACTGAGCAGAGAGCATTTTTAAAGACACAGTCTAGAGTTGGGATTGATCAAACTGAACTGAGAACCTGGTCCATCTGTGATGGGCTATGAAAGAACGGTAAGGTACATTGCTAAAGAGTGTTTTCTAGCAATTTATAACTCAATTTTATACCGTTATAGATAAACATGCATGGAAACTACAGGACAAACAAGTGGCTGATGACATCGCAATTATTTAGAAGGATGATGCTCAAATTTTTAAAATTTTCCATGGAACCTGGTTCCCATGACTAAGGTTAGTATTTTCTCTTACAGTCATATGCATTTTCTGAACTGCAAGTGTGCCACGTCATTAATTGCCTCTGCTTCTTCCCATACCTCTTAAACCCAAACGACACACCTGTTACAAACCGACCCGACTACCCATTCCTTTTTCTCACATCTAATTGTAATTGGTCCCTCTTTTCCATCTAAATACCCTAAAAGGCAGTCTCTCTCTCCTCGACTATCTACATAAAACTTCCTCTCTTCTCCCAAACCCTCTTTTTGTGTCTTAGTTCTCTCAAAATAAACTATGTCTTCACCAAAATCTAAGTCTCCCAAATCCATTAACGACATCCCTATTTTGTCTCCATCTCACGAAGCACAACCATCTAGATTGGAGCCCCAACCTTCACCCACTGAAGAACCGATTTCTAACCAAACCACTATCCATAATCTCCTACCCCGCACCATCTGGTTCAGGTTCCCATCGCACCTGAAAAATCCAAAACCCTAAAAAATTTATTGGCTCCCCCTCACCATCCACTACTACAGAGAAAATCAAATCAGAAGGACCTACCTCTACTTCTCGCTTTCTCCAAACCATCGAAGAAATAGTAGAAGGAGATGCATGAGTAGAAGTGTCTAGTCAACGTGTTGAGATGATGATTTCTGGTTTGGTTGATGGTATGTATGTGTTTGGTTTTTTTGAAACTTCACAGGTTTAGGGGATTGATCTGAACATTCCGTCAACATCAGGTAATGCTCCATTTTCTTCTCCTGGTACTGTATTATTGGGTAATGAGTAAGAGACATGCTCTCCCTCTCTTGTAAGAGAGCTTGCTGTTGCTATGAAAATTTTAGTGGATGATTCTTTGACTAGTGATGTAGTTGCTGGGATTCAGGGGTAAGAACGAGGAAATAGGGACTATGTGTGTAATGACCCGACTGGTTGTTTTTTGTTATCGGGCCCCGTTTCCCTAAATGAAACTTCCCATAGAGGCATTTTATGATTTATAACTTGCAGGGACTAGTGGTCTGAGATTCGGAAGTGTTTTGAGTGCAATAGGAACAATTGGTTCCTTAAGGTTGGCCTTTAAGGTCAATTTGACTTCGGTCAATATTTTGGGTAAACGACCCCGGAATCGAGTTTCATCGGTTCCGGTAGCTTCCTGTTATTATTTTTGACTTGGGCGCGTGTTCGGATTGGGTTTTTGATGACCCGGGGGCATTTTGGTGCCCAATATTGAAATAAGAAGTTCCTTAAGTTCATATTTTGGTTTGGGACGTGTTTTTGTGTTAGCGAGGTCCGAACGGGATTCCGAGATGGGGAATAGTTTTGTTATGTTGATTATGACTTGCGTGCAAAATTTGAGGTCATTCCGAGTTTTATAGGTTGGTTCGGCGCATCGCGTCGCGAAGGAAGCCTAGAAAACTGAAAACTTCTACCTTTGGTTCTTGGGGTTTGGGGGTGTGATTTTGAGTTTTAGCGTTGTTTTGGGTGTTCCGAAGGCTCGAGCGAGTTCGTATTATGATTTGGAACTCGTTGGTATATTTGGATTAGGGCTCGGGTGGCCCCAGGTGCCTCCCGGGCACCTATCGAGATCAAAAACTAGCTAAAACAACTGATGCTGCAGCTGTTGCTGATGTGACCGCAGGTGCGGTTGCCCAGCCGCAAGTACGGGACCGCTCCTGCGGACCGAGCCTCGCAGGTGCAAAAATCCAAAGGGCCCCCAGCCTTCGCAGGTGCGAAACCCTTTCCGCAGGGGCGGGTCTGCTGATGCGATCCCCAGCCCCCTCTCCATTTTCCGCAGGTGCGATTATTTCCTCGCTGGTGCGGGACCGCAGGTGCGGTCCCTGGGTCGCTCGCAGGTGCGGAAACCCCTGTAGGCAGACCCCTTTAAATGTCTAAAACACGGGATTTTCTTCATTTTTCTCATGCACAAACTCCATTAGAGGGCCTCCAAGCTAGAGCAGCACCCTCACGACCTAGATAGTGCTAAGGTGAGTAATGACTCTCTATTCTCCTAAATCATTACATGGAATTCAACTAGAATTGATTACTAAAACATCAAAAAAATCAAGGGTTGGGTAGTACAAGTTAGGGCTCTTAAGAATTTGATAAACCACCTAATGTTAGCCATGCATTCCAGAAAAAAAATGACATAATTATGATCCTTAGGCTTCGGGTGAGTGATCCCTTCGAGAATTTTCGGAATCCGAGCATGTGGGCCAGTGGTTGGATTTTTAGAATTTCTCAAGAATGTCGAATTTTGGGTAAATTAGAATGATTTCCCTACTTTGAGCATGCATTTATGTCATTAAACTATATCTGGCTAATTGCGAGCCGTCGAGGGTAGATTTCAGAGATTCGGGCGCATCCTTGATCTGAGGGGTGGTTTCATCAGGAGGTGAGTCTCCTTTCCAACCTTGTAAGGGGGAAATGTCCCCATAGGTTCCTTGTTTGCTATGTATACATGTTGTGGGGGCCGCGTACGTACCAAGTGATGAGAGTCCGTACGTGGCGACTATATTGCTATGTCGGGTAGCTTTAGGACTCACGAGCATGCCACTATGTGCCTTATTTGTACCTTTTATGTGTTAAGAGTTGAAACTATTGTTGAGTTGTTATGGAAACATGAAACATTATGACTTGGATCACAATTGGCTATCCGTGGTATTGACACAGTCCTGTTGAGTTCACTGTTGAGTTGGTACACACATGTACTTATATATATATACACACACACTTGATATCGAGTCAGCACACGAGTCGCAGGGATGATGCGCGATCGTGGGATAGCTTATTATTATTATCAAGTCACAGGGATGATGCGCGATCGTGGGATAGCTTATTATTACTATCGAGTCAGCACACGAGTCGCAGGGATGATGCGCGATCGTGGGATAGCTTATTATATCGAGTCAGCACGCGAGTTGCAGGTATGATTCATGATCGTGGGATAGCTTATTACCTCAGTCCCTATGACCACCCTTATGACTCCGGCCGGTTGTCTTGTCCTGGTATGTGTATAATCACTTGAGTTTTGAGTCATTTAATAAAAATTGGAGTGTCAAGTATTGGTTAAGAGAAGATTTTTGTACCTTGTTGTACCGTTTCAGTTATTATCTGGTTTTCGTTATTTGCTATATACTTGTTGCTCACTGTTTTCCCATGCCTATTGTTTTAGCCATATTTCCTCATATATTATATTGCTGGACCTTAGTGAGTATCTAGTCGACCTCTCGTCACTACTCTTTCGAGTTTGGGCGGGATACTCACTGGGTACATATTTATTATGTACTCATGCTGCACTTCTTCTTCTTCTGTACTTGACTGTACAGGTCAGGAGGCTGGTACATCTGATTATCAGGCCGGTGTTATATATTGACTTGGGCTGATTCGACTTCGCGGTGAGCTGCTCTTCCTGACGATCTTTGGCAGCACCCCGGAGTTTCCTTTTGTCATTTCCCGTCTATTTCATTCAGACTATGGGATTGTGTATATATATGTTATCCTTGTATATTCAGATAGTTGCCCGTGATACTCGTGACACTGGTTCCTGGCACACACGTAGCGTAAATTTTGGGTTTTGGGCTGTATATTTATACATATGCTTATCTTTTGGCTCATGTATCAGACGTCTTTATTTTAATTTTAATTTTTTTATTTATTTTATTTATTTTTATTTTTTGTTGTCGCAGGCTATTATCATGTTAATAATTGTTTAAAACTGGTAAACGTTGGAATAATTAATCAAATGGGAAGGGTAACACTTAGTGTAATTTAAGTTGGCTTGCCTAACCCCGTTGTTGGGCGCCATCACGACCCGTGAGGGAATTTGGGTCGTGATAACGTGGTATCAGAGCACTAGGTTCACGTAAGTTTCATAAGTCCCGGGCGAACCCAGTAGAGTCTTGCGGATTGGTACGAAGACGTCTGTACTTATCTTTAGGAGGCTACAGGGTGTTAGGAAACCTTTACTTGTTCTTACTATATCGGACAACCTATTATTTACTAAATTCATTCTTCTATTCTCTCAAAGATGGTGAGGACGCGTGCATCTCATGTTCCTGATCCGGGAGAGGGTGCCGCCCCCACCGCTCGAGACCGTGGTAGGGGCAGGGGTAGGGCACCTGCCCGTGGTAGGGGAAGAAGGCATCCCAGAGCTATACAGGTCCTGCCACCAGAGGACCCTATATTAGAGGAGCAGGATGAGGTGCCTCCATCAGATCCGGCACCCGTAGACTTTATGACGGTGCTAGGCTTCCAGGAAGCCATGGGCCGTATGATGAGATTCATGGACACCATGTCCCAGGCTGGTTTATTTCCAGCAGATCGTGTCACTTCACAGGCGGGAGGGGGAGAGCAAACCCCTACAGCCCAGGCCGCAGGTCCGACAGCAGCATTACATCCCACCCCGGGTACACTACCCGTGGATGATGCCCAGCCTGTAGCAGCAGCACCGGAGCCCAGACCAGTTGTAGGTGGTGACCAGCATAGGATGTTAGACAGATGGACCCGCTTACGCCTTCCAGTCTTCGGGGGTGAGCGAGGTGGGGATGCCCAGGATTTCATTGATCGATGCAGGGATAGACTGCACAACATGGGGATCCTAGCGTCCCATGGAGTGGATTTCACTGCATTCCAGTTAGAGGGCAGGGCTCGCAGGTGGTGGCAGTCTTATATTCTCAGCAGGCCAGCCGATTCTCCTACTATCACTTGGGAGCAGTTCACACAGATGTTCTTGGATAGATATATTCCACCCTCTGAGAGGGAGGAGCTGAGGGGTCAGTTTGAGCGGTTAGAGCAGGGGCAGATGTCCGTGACGGATTATGAGGCCAGATTTTCAGAGCTGTCACGCCATGCTCTTATGATATTACCCACCGATGCTGAGAGAGTTCGGAGGTTTGTAGTAGGGTTACATCCAGGTATTAGGTCCACCATGGCCCGAGAGTTGGAGATGGGTACCCCGTACCAGCTTATGGTCGAGATAGCTCGACGGATTGAGTGATACCGAATGAGGAGCAGGGAGCAGGGTCAGCAAGACAAGAGAGCCAGATTTACTGGTGATTTCAGGGGTGCTCCTATCACGCCCCAAATTCGAGGGACGCGACCGGCACTCAACCTGGTGACCCCCAGTCAAGCGAGCCTGATTTGCCTTTCCCACCAACGCGTTTCCTCGTATTTATAACATACATTATTTATGTGAAACGATGAGATAAGCTTAAAAGTGCGTGAATACCACATTAAGTCCAATTTATGTATATTAGATACGCCACTTCCCGATACGGACCACGATTACAAATACATACAACCACTGCCCAAAATACACATATACACCCACATAGTATCTACGGAGCCTCTAAGAGTACTAGGAGCTGATACAATACTTGTCGGCAACAAGGCCCCGGCTATACCTTACAATACATAATATACTCAAAAGGAGATGGAATGAACTATACATGGCCCCGAGAGGAAGTGGGGCTCACCAGTACATCTGAGAAAGGATGAGGAGAAAGCACCACTAACGGCGAGCTGAGCAACCTGCTATGGGCCCACCTACATCCATATAAAAAGATGTAGCGCCCCCGGCAAAAGGGACGTTCGTACTGTGGAATAGTACTAGTATGTATGAAAAAACTTTATCCCAAGTACAATAAAACAATACACAATTAAGCGACAGTAACAGAACCAATCAATCAATGCACGTGGAAAGAAACAACCAAAATCAACAAGTGTCACAATCTCTCCTTTTTTTTCCCTTTCAACATCACCATATTCAAGAGTTTCCCAGATTTTTCATTTCGATAGTGATAATGATCACATTCCATCCTTATTACCTCGCCCACCCTTATTACCTCGGCCACGCTTATTACCTCGGCTACCCTTATTGCCTCACACCTTATCAAGCTTATCACTTTGTGTTGCGGCATGCAACCCGATCCCACCTAACAATTATATTTCATAATAGCAACCACAAACAATTACATCACAAGAATCATCACTTCAAGGAATACAAGTTCATATCAACAATTTATGTATTTGGGCCCAAGGCACCATAACTCTCATCAAGTAGTAATTTCATGAATACGGTGTTGCCCCAATCGCTCAATTCAGTTATATTATTTCACACATTATTTTCATTAATTTCCACGTATGGCTTTTAACTATTTTACACATTCCCACATTTGAGCACATTATTAATCTTTCGTTCATTACACATCAAACTCCTTTCACAACTTCATACAGCACAGTAGCATGACAATCAACCAGGAAAATCAGAGAATAGAATCTCACGCCTCAACGCGTCTGAACAATCAATTCACATATTTCCAAATAAGGTACACATACCAAATACTCGGACCCAAGAAGAGGATTCTACGAAGGTTAAAGTTAGCCATACATACCTGGGGTCGAAATTCCTTTTCAACTTTTACTCATAAATCACCAGACCGACTAGTACTGTCAATCTAGTTCACAATTAAACATATTCAAATTAGAATTGGAAACCATGCATACAATTTGAAATCTTTTTAAGCATTTATCAACTGCTATGTGACTCCCCCTAGATTTCCAACCCCTTATTTGTGAACTTTACCCCAACCCCCTTCCTCTTACTAGATTATGGACATTAATGATCATGCATGAGAGGTATAAACTTATATTTTCAAGAATCAATTCATGAGAGTCCCCCTTTTCTTTAAAATCAGAAAACTAATGAAAAGCGTTTGGGGATTCTTACCTGTTAGAATGAAGAAGAAGATGATTACTTGAAATTTCCAGGCCTGAGTGACTTTGGAAAACCAATTGGTAAAGATGAAGCTTTCCCTCTCAAGAACCCTCTCTCCCCTCTCTCCCCTCTCTCTAATTTTGTTCAGAAAATGGTTAAAAATGAAGGGGAGGGGTGTTTTAATGAACTGGGGTCGGGTTTTAAAAATTAGAAAAATAGGGCCCGACACAAGAATGCGGTCAGGAATGCGATCGCATTCCTGACATGCGGTTCGCAGATCTGACCGCACAATGGCCCTCAAGATGGGCCAAAAATCCAGAACACACTGCCCAGGTATGCGACCAATTGTGCGGTCTGCATACACGTTATGCGATTGCATACTGGACCGCATAGTTGACTTCAAATGGGGAAGTATTCTTCCTAGGTATGCAATCATTATGCGGTCCGCATACACACTGTGCGATCGCATAGTGCGTCGCATAACACCTATTTTCTGGAAAATTATATTCTTTAAGTCTCGGGGTAATTTTTACTTAGTTCAGGTCTGTTTCAGAGATTCCCACAATAAAACAACTCGGGGACTTGTTCGACATTATTTTTTTTACAAGAAACTTTTACGGGTCCTTACATCCCCCCCCCCCCCCCCCCCCCCCCCCCTTAAAATCATTCGTCCTTGAATGTGGGTTTTGGAAATCATTTAGTTTTCAAAGCATGACATGCAACTTCCAGATTTTCACTAACTCCAATATCTCAGAAAAATTTCGCCAGAGTACCCTTTGTAATTAGACCTATCTACCTGTCAGAGAGCCCACGAAACATATTTCCAAGCACCATTACACAGTTTTAATCACCCCATAACTCACACACAATGTTGTTATCTCAACAATTTTCAAATATTCAATCATTTTTTCAACTACACATAGTTCTTTCTTCTTATACCACAAATTTTCACACGATTCATATTTTTGCACATAACTTGGTCGTTTTAATGAGTCCCATACAACCCAATCACCTCAATATACGATATTCATTTCAATAGTTCATTACCAACCTACACAACTATTAATCACTTGCCTAACACATACGTTCCACAAAACTTTCATTTACCTCAAGGGTTGCACACTACTCAAATAGAACTGCGGATTCAGTTTTAGCACACATTGGAAAATTACAACAATTAGGGGAAGATGGGGTGCTTTTGCACAAAACTGAATCATAAAATATAATTTTCTTAGAGATGACAGTTCTGACGATCACTACTAGACTTATTCAAAAAAATGGGGATATTTTTTTTTCATCTCATTTTCCGCTTCCCACATGGCTTCCTCAACGCGCTGACTTTGCCATAATACCTTGACTTAAGCAATTTCTTTGTTCCTTAATCTACGAACTTGTCTATCAAGAATATCAACTGGAACCTCCTCATATGATAATTCTTCATTAACCCCAATGGTCTCAACAGGCACGATGACTGAAGGATCTCCAACCACTTTCTTCAACATGGACACGTGGAACACCGGGTGCACTAATGACAATTCAGGGGGTAATTCCAACCTATAAGCCACTTGTCTTATCCTTTGAGCAATTCGATATGGCCCGACATACCTTGGGCTCAATTTCCCTTTCTTCCCAAACCGCATCACTCCCTTCATGGGTGATACTTTCAAGAATACCCAATCATCAACTTGGAATTCCAATTCTCTTCGACGAATGTCCGCATAGGATTTTTAACGGTTCTGAGCGGTTTTCATCCTCTCCCGAATGACTCAGACTTTTTCCAATGCCTGGTGCACAAGATCTGGCCCTAAAAATTCTGCTTCACCAACCTCGAACCACCCAATCGGAGATCTACACCTCCTTCTGTACAATGCCTCAAATGTGGCCATCTGAATACTAGCGTGAAAGCTGTTATTGTAAGCAAATTCGATAAGCGGTAAATGATCATCCCAACTACCCTTGAAGTCCAACACACAAGCCCGTAACATATCTTCAAGCGTTTGAATAGTCCGCTCTGCCTGACCATCAGTCTGCGGATGGAAAGCTGTGCTGAGATTTACCTGACTACCCATACCTTGCTGAAATTTCCTCCAAAAATTAGCTGTGAACTGGGCTCCTCAGTATGAGATAATGGAAACTGGAGTACCATGAAGCCTGACTATTTCCTTGGTATACAACTGAGTGTACTTTTCTGCAGTATCGGTGGACTTGACCGGCAAGAAGTGCGCTAATTTCGTGAGTCGATCCCCTATCACCCAAATTGAGTCGAACTTGCGCCGAGTGCGAGGTAACCCTACCACTAAATCCATGTTGATCATTTCCCATTTCCACATTGGAATTTCCATAAGCTGAGTTAACCCACCAGGCCTCTGATGCTCGGCCTTCACCTGCTGACAATTCGGACATTTAGATACAAAGTCTGCCACACCTCTTTTCATACNTCACCGCAAAACACCATCATCGCTACCGAGTGAAAATGCTGAAATCTTGCCATTCAAAACTGCCTCCTTCAACTGCGCCAATGCTGGATCAATAAACTGTTTCTCCTTGACTTCCGCTACAAGTGATGATTCTGCCCCATTATGCACCATGACTTTCCCCTCGTCTGAGGTCGAGAGACAGACCCCCAGACTAGCCAATTGACAAACCTCCCGAGCCAACGACCTCTGATCTTCCTCCAAATGAGCCAGACTACCCATAGACTTCCGACTGAGAGCGTCAGCCACTATGTTTGCTTTTCCCGGATGGTACAGAATGTTCATATCATAATCCATAAGCAATTCTAACCATCATCGCTGCCTTAAATTCAACTCCTTTTGCTTGAACAAATATTGGAGACTCTTGTGGTATGAGAACACGTCCACATGGACCCCATACAAATAATGCCGCCAGATTTTTAATGCAAACACAACTGCTGCGAGTTCTAAATCATGCGTCGGATAATTCTTCTCGTGATTCTTGAGTTGCCTGGAAGCATAGGCTATAACCTTCCCGTGTTGCATCAACACACATCCCAAACCAACCATTAAAGCATCACAATAAACCACAAATCTCTCCGTGCCTTCTGACAAAGTTAACACCGGTGCTGAAGTCAATCTAGATTTCAATTCCTGAAAGCTCTTTTCACAAGCGTCGGACCATTGGAACTTAGTTGCCTTCTGCGTCAATTTAGTCAATGGGGAGGCGAGGGTAGAGAACCCCTCCACAAACCTCCGATAATACCCGGCTAGACCCAAGAAACTGCGAATCTCTGTTGGGGTCGTTGGTCTAGGCCAATCCTTTACCGCTGTGATTTTATGGGGACCAACCTTAATCCCTTCTATGTAAACAACATGACCCAAAAATGTGACTGACTCCAACCAAAATTCACATTTCGAAAACTTAGCATACAATTGGTGCTGATGAAGAGTCTGAAGAACTGCCCTGAGGTGATTAGCATGATCCTTCCGACTTCGCGAGTAGACAAGGATGTCATCAATAAAAATAATCACGAAGGAGTCAAGAAACGGTTTGAAAACCCGATTCATAAGGTCCATGAAAGCCGCTAGAGCATTGGTCAGTCCAAAGGAAATTAGCAAAAATTCAAAATGGCCATAACGAGTTCTGAAGGCGGTCTTAGGAATATCTTGCTCTCTGATCTTCAAATGGTGATACCCCAACCGCAAATCAATTTTGGAGAAGAGCCTCTCACCCTGCAATTGGTCTAACAAATCATCTATCCGAGGCAATGGATACTTGTTTTTGATAGTGACTTTGTTGAGCTGTCGATAATCAATACACATCCGAAGCGACCCATCCTTCTTCCTGACGAAAAGAATCGGAGCGCCCCACAGCGACACAGTCAGCCGAATGAACCCCTTTTCTAATAAGTCTTTCAACTGCTCCTTTAAATCCCTCAACTCTGGCGCCATTCTGGATGGTGGAATAGATATTGGCTGCGTATCTGGCAATACATCAATCCCAAAATTGATCTCTCTATCTGACGGAATCCCTAGAAGCTCATCCGGAAATACTTCAAGAAACTCATTCACGACTGGGACAGACTCGGGGGTAGACACTTCTGAAGTGGTGTCCGCAACTCGGACTAAATGATAAACACACCTCTTTTTAATCATCTTCGAGGCCTTAAGGTAGGAAATAAACCTACCCTTTGGCACCACACCATTCCCTTTCCACTCAATAACTGACTCATTAGGAAACTCTAATCTCATTATTTTGGTTTGGCAGTCGAGTTTAGAAAAGAACGAGCAAAGCCAATCCATTCCCATGATAACATCGAAATCTATCATCCCTAGTTCGATAAGATCGACTGTGGTATCTCGACCACACACCGTGACAACGTAATTCCTATAGACTCGTGCGGCTATAATGGAATCACCAACCGGAGTCGACACAGAGAACGGCTCATGGAGTTGTTCGGGTTCTATGCCAAAGCGTGAAGAAATAAATGGGGTAACATAGGACAAGGAGGACCCTGGATCAATAAGAGCATAACAATCAAGGGCTTGAATAGCCAGAATACCTGTAACAACATCTGGAGAAGCCTCCACACTCTGGCGACCACTCAAAGCATAGAACCAGCTGGGTCCACCTCTACCACAAGCTCCACCTCTAACTGCACCATGCCCTGCTGGAGATGGAGGACGTACTGAAGATGCAGCGACTGAAGAACTGGATGGCTGAGCAAAACCACTACCCATGCCCTGACTGGGCGCACGGCAATCCCGCCGAATATGACCTCTTACCCCACACCCGTAGCATACCGGGATATCCAGGTAACAAAGCTCGGTATGGAAACTCCTACACATAGGGCACGGATCCCTCTTCTGTTGCTGGAACCTCTCTCCTAGACGACCGGACTGATGGGGTCTCCTACTGTCTGATTCTGGTCCCGAGCGACTGCTCTGCTGGTAACGGGGCACTGGATGAGGACTGAGCATAAGACTGGGATGGCTCTGATGGTCCTCTCCCCTGAACTGGTCTCCCTCTCCAACTGAACTCCCTGAGCGGCCCGTTGATCGGGCCCTGCTGATACTCTCCCTCTCCGACCTTATCTTCAATTTTCTAGCCTCCGTGGCCTGGGCGAACCCCACTATCTTATCATAATTCATGTCTGAGTGCAAGGAAGCTGTAGCAGCTTCATTCACAACCAAGGGACTAAGGCCCTGAACAAACCGTCGAACTGTGGCATCCATAGTCGATACCAACTGAGGGGCGTACTTGGACAACATCACAAACTCCATGTTGTACTCCCACACACTCATGTTACCCTGATTGAGAACCTCAAACTCCGTGGCATGGGCTGCCATAGTCTCGGCAGGCAAGAAGTGATCCATGAAAGCATTAACGTACTCATCCCATCTCGCCGGAGGACTTTCCTCCCCACGGGAATCCTCCCACATCTCAAACCAGGAATACGCTGCTCCCCTCAACCTGTAAGATGCTAAATCAACCCCCTCTATCTCTGTAGCCTTCATAACCCGAAGCATCTTGTACATTTCATCTAGAAGGTCCTGCGGATCGGGCTCCGGATCAATACCTGAGAACTCTGAAGGGGCCAACCGCAGAAACTGGTTGACTCTGGAACCGGCGGAATCTCCCTGTCCGCTAGAGGACACAGGGGCAACATGAGATCTTTGGTCCTGAGCGGCCACTAACTGGGTTAACATATGAACAGCTCCCTTGAGGTCCCCATCGGAAGTACCGGGACCTAGGAGCTGATACAATACTTGCCGGCAACAAGGTCCCGGCTATACCTTACAATACATAATATACTCAAAAGGAGATGGCATGAACTACACATGGCCCCGAGAGTAAGTGGGGCTCACCAGTATAGCTGAGAAAGGATGAGGAGAAAGCATCACTAATGGCGAGCTGAGCAACATGCTATGGACCCACCTACATCTATATAAAAAGATGTAGCGCCCCCGGCAAAAGGGACGTTAGTACTGTGGAATAGTACTAGTATGTATGAAAAAACTTTATCCCAAGTACAATCAAACAACACACAATTAAGAAACAGTAACATAATCAATCAATCATTGCACGTGGAAAGAAACAGCCAAAATCAACAAGTGTCACACTCTCTCCTTTTTTTTTCCCTTTTAACATCACCATATTCAAGGGTTTCCCAGATTTTTCATTTTGATAATGATAATGATCACATTCCATCCTTAATACCTCGGCCACCCTTATTACCTCGGCCACCCTTATTGCCTCACACCTTATCAAGCTTATCACTTTGTGTTGCGGCGTGCAACCCGATCCCACGTGACAATTATATTTCATAATAGCAACCACAAACAATTACATCACAAGAATCATCACTTCAAGGAATACAAGTTCATATCAATAATTTATGTATTTGGGCCCAAGGCACCATAACTCTCATCAAGTAGTAATTTCATGAACACGGTGTTGCCACAATCGCTCAATTCAGTTACATTGTTTCACAATACTCTTTTTCATTACTTTCCANCACGTATGACTTTCAACTATTTTACACATTCCCACATTTGATCACATTATCAATCTTTTGTTCATTACACATCAAACACCTTTCACAACTTCATACAGCACAGTATCGTGACAATCAACCAGGAAAATCAGAGAATAGAATCTCACGCCTCAACGTGTCTCAACAATCAATTCACATATTTCCAAACAAGGTAAACATACCAAATACGCGGACCCAACAAGAGGATCCTACGAAGGTTAAAGTTAGCCATACATACCTGGGGTTGAAATTCCTTTTCAACTTTTACTCACAAATCACCGGACCGACTAGTACCGTCAATCTAGTTCACAATTAAATATATTCAACTCAGAATTGGAAACCATGCATACAATTTGAACTCTTTTTAAGCATTTATCAACTGCTATGTGACTCCCCCCTCCTTAGATTGCCAACCCCTTATTTGTGAACTTTACCCCAACCCGCTTCCCTTTACTAGATTATGGACATTAATGATCATGCATGCGAGGTATAAACTTATCTTTTCAAGAATCAATTCATGAGAGTCCCCATTTTGTTTAAAATCAGAAAACTAATGAAAAGGGTTTGGGGATTCTTACCTGTTAGAATGAAGAAGAAGAAGATTACTCGAAATTTCCAGGCCTGGGTGACTTTGAAAATCCTATTGGTAAAGATGAAGCTTTCTCTCTCAAGAACCCTCTCTCCCCTCTCTCTAATTTTGTTCAGAAAAATTGTTAAAAATGAAGGGGAGGGGTGTTTTAATGAACTAGGGTCGGGTTTTAAAAATTATAAAAATAGGGCCCGACACAAGAATGCGGTCAGGAATGTGATCGCATTCCTGACATGCGGTTCGCAGATCTGACCGCACAATGGCCCTCAAGATGGGCCAAAAATCCAGAACACACTGCCCAGGTATGCGACCAATTGTGCGGTCTGCATACATGTTATGCGATTGCATACTGGACTGCATAGTTGACTTCAAATGGGGCAGTATTCTGCCTAGGTATGCGACCATTATGAGGTCCGCATACACGCTGTGCGACCACATAGTGTGTCGCATAACACCTACTTTCTGGAAAATTATATTCTTTAAGTCTCGGGGTACTTTTTACTCAGTTGAGGTCTGTTTCAGAGATTCCCATAATAAAACAACTTGGGGACTTGTTCGACATTTTTTTTTTTACAAGAAAACTTTACGGGTCCTTACAGTTCCAGCTAGGGGCAGGGGTCAGTTTGGAGGCGGTCGGTCCAGCAGGCCTTCATATGCAGCACCTCCATCACCTCCCCGAGATGTCCCAGTTAGGCCCCAGTTCAGCGACATGCCAGAGCGCTCCTATCGACCTCCAGCTATTCAGGGTTCTCCTAGTGGTCATTCCAGTCATCAGAGATCAATCGATCCTTATTTCACTGCTATGCCTGAGGTGTCTCATCACCCTCCGGCCATTTAGGATTCTTCTTCGGGTCAGCAGGATATGTCATTTATGAGGTGCTTCGAGTGTGGGAACTTAGGCCACATCAGGAAGGATTGTCCCAAAACTATCGAGGCAAGGCCGTGAAGCAGAGTCACCAGCCCGCTGTTTCAACACCAGCAGTTTGACCGCCTAGAGATGGGGTCAGGTTGGCAGGGGCCGTCCTAGAGGGGGAGGCCAGTCCGGAAGGGGTCGGTCAGCTCCAGCTCGTTCTGGGAGAGCTCAGCTTTCAGGTGCTCCAACCAGGTTTTATGCCATTCCGGCCCGATCAGATGCAGTAGCCTCAGACGTCGTGATCACAGGTATTATCTCATTATGTGGTAGAGAGGCTTCAATATTGTTTGATCCAGGATCCACTTATTCATATGTTTCAGCCTTATTTTCTCCTTTTCTGGATATCTCTCGGGAGTCTTTGGGCTCTCCTATATATGTGTCCACCCATGTGGGCGACTCTGTGGTGGTAGACCGGGTGTATAGGTCTTGTGTGATCACTTTCTGTGAGTTTGAGACCAGAGCTGACCTTTTATTGCTCGACATAGTTGATTTTGAGGTTATTCTGGGCATGGATTGGCTATCTCCTTATCATGCCGTGCTGGATTGCCATGCTAAGACAATTACTTTAGCCATGCCTGAGTCTGCTAGGCTGGAGTGGAGGGGTTTTTTAGTTAGCGCATCAAGCCGGGTTAATTCATTCTTGAAGGCTCGACATATGGTCGAGGGTTGTCTAGCCTATTTGGCTTATGTGCGGGACACCACCGTCGAGTTTCCGACGATTGATTTCGTGCCAGTTGTTCGAGAGTATGCTGATGTATTTGCTTCGGATCTTCCGGGCATGCCTCCGGACCGTGATATTGATTTCTACATTGATTTAGCCCCAGATACTCAGCCTATATCCATTCCTCCGTATCGTATG
This sequence comes from Nicotiana knightiana, assembly GCA_005239525.1. NCBI lineage: Eukaryota > Viridiplantae > Streptophyta > Magnoliopsida > Solanales > Solanaceae > Nicotiana > Nicotiana knightiana. The sequence continues at coordinate 106,404 of ML394408.1, forward strand.
GCTCCGAAAGAGTTGAAGGAGTTGAAGGATCAGCTTAGGGAGTTGTTAGCTAAGGGATTCATCAGACTGAGTGTGTCGTCGTGGGGTGCTCCAGTTCTAATTATGAAAAAGAAGGATGGATCTATGCGGATATGTATTGACTACCGCTAGTTGAACAAGGTTACCATTAAGAACAAGTATCCCTTGCCGCGCATCGATGATTTGTTTGACCGGTTGTAGGGTGCTCGTGTGTTTCCTAAGATTAACTTGAGATCAAGGTATCATCAGTTGAGGATTCGGGCTTCAGATGTTCCGAAGACTGCTTTTCGTACGAGATATGGCCATTATGAGTTCATGGTGATGTCCTTTGGCTTGACTAATGCCCCAGCAGCCTTTATGGACTTGACGAATAGAGTGTTCAGGCCGTATATTGATTCCTTCGTCATTGTCTTCATTGATGACATTTTGATTTACTCCCGTAGCCTGGGAGAGCACGAGCAGCATTTGAAAGTTGTGCTCCAGACCTTGCGAGAACAGAAACTACATGCCAAGTTCTCCAAGTGTGAGTTTTGGTTGGGTTCCGTGGCATTTTTGGGGCATGTGGTATCCGGAGAGGGTATCAAGGTTGATCCTCAGAAGATCGAGACAGTTCAGAGTTGGTCGCGTCCTACTTCAGCTATTGAGATCAGGAGCTTCTTGGGCCTAGCAGGTTATTATTTCCGATTTGTGGAGGGTTTCTCTTCTATTGCAGCTCCATTGACTAAATTGACTCAGAAGAATGCCCCATTTCGATGGTATGACGAGTGTGAGGCGAGCTTTCAGAAGCTCAATACATCATTGACCTCAGCGCCAGTTCTAGTATTGCCATCCAGTTTTGGGAGGTAGATGGTATATTGCGACGCTTCACGTGTTGGCTTGGGGTGCGTGTTGATGCAGGAGGGGAGAGTTATTGCTTATGCTTCACGCCAGCTAAAGGTTCATGAGAAGAATTACCCTGTGCATGATTTGGAGTTGGCGGTGATTGTTCATGCTCTTAAGATCTGGAGGCACTATAAGTATGGAGTGTCATGTGAGGTTTATACAGACCACCGCATCTTGCATCACTTATTCAAACAGAGAGATATTAATTTGAGGCAGCGCAGATGGCTTAAGTTGTTGAAGGATTATGATATCGCCATTCTTTATCACCCGGGCAAGGCTAATGTGGTGGCAGATGCTTTGAGCCAGAAGGCTGAGAGTATGGGTAGCTTGGCTTATATTGCAACAAAAGAGAGACCTCTAGCCTTGGACATTCAGTCCTTGTCCAATCGCTTGGTGATATTAGATCTTTCAGAGCCTCGTCGAGTTTTGGCACATGTGGTTGCTCAGTCTTCGTTATTGGGAGAGATTAAGGCCCGACAATTCTATGATCCGTGCTTGGCAGAGCTTCGGGAGACAGTGGTTCAAGGTAGGTCCAAGGAGGTTACTATTAGCGAGGATGGTGTTCTGAGACTTCAGGGCCGCTTATGTTTTCCTAATGTTGATGGCCTGAGGGAGAGGATTCTAGAGAAGGCACACACTTCTCGATATTCTATTCACCCTGGTGCTACGAAGATGTATCGTGATTTGAAGTAGCATTTCTGGTGGAGGCGAATGAAGAAGGACATTTTGGGGTATGTGACTCGGTGCCTTAATTGCCAGTAGGTTAAGTATGAGCACCAGAGGCCAGGAGGCCTACTTCAGCAGATGCCCATTCCTAAGTGGAAATGGGAGCGCATTGCGATGGACTTCGTGGTCGGGTTGCCTCGGACTTCGAGGAAGGTTGATGCGATTTTGGTCATTGTGGATAGATTTACCAAATCGGCGTATTTCATTCCAGTGGCTACTACATATTCATCTGAGAGGTTAGCCCAGATATACATTCGGGAGATAGTCCGGTTGTATGGTGTGCCGATGTCCATTATATCAGACCGAGGTCCTCAGTTCACCTCGCACTTCTGGAGAGCATTGCACAGTGAGATGGGCACCCAGATAGACCTCAGCACGGCATTTCATCCTCATAATGATGGTCAGTCAGAGCGTACAGTTCAGATATTGGAGGACATGCTCCGGGCATGTGTGATTAATTTCGGGGGTCAGTGGGACCAGTTCTTGCCTTTGGCCGAGTTTTGCTTACAATAATAGTTATCAGTCCAACATTGAGATGTCACCATTTGAGGCTTTGTATGGGCGGCGATGTCGTTCCCCTATCGGGTGGTTTGAGCCTGGCGAGGCTAAGTTATATGGCACTGACCTGGTGAGGGGTGCCTTGGAGAAAGTGAAGTTGATTCAGGAGAGACTCCGTACAACACAGTCCAGACAGAAGAGTTACGCGGATCAGAGGGCGCGTGATGTATCATTTATGGAGGGAGATAAGGTCCTGTTGAAAGTTTCGCCTATGAAGGGTATTATGAGGTTTGGGAAGAAGGGCAAGCTGAGCCCAAGGTTTATAGGTCCATTCGAGGTTTTGAGGCGAGTTGGGGAGGTTGCTTATGAGCTGGCCCTGCCTCCCAGCTTATCAGGAGTTCACCCAGTTTTTCATGTATCCATACTCCAGAGGTACCACGCTGACTTCTCTCATCTGGGCGATTTCAGCACTATTAAGTTGGATGAGAGGTTGGGCTACAAGGAGGAGCCAGTTGCTATTGTTGATAGACAGGACCGCCAGTTGAGGTCCAAGAGAGTTTCTGCCGTAAAGGTCCGGTGGAGGGGCCAATCAGTTGAGGAGGCGACCTGGGAGTCCGAGGAGGACATGCGGAGCAGATATCCACAGTTATTTAGCACTTCAGGTATGATCCTATACCCGTTCAAGGATGAACGTTTGTTTAAGAGGTGGAGAATGTAACGACCCGACCAGTCATTTTGTGTTATCGGGCCCGTTCCCCATAATGAAACTTCCCATAGCGGCATTTTATGATTTATGACTTGCGGGGAATGGTAGTCCGGGATTCGGAAGTGTTTTGAGTGCAATAGGAACAATTGATTCCTTAAGGTTGACCTTTAAGGCCAAGTTTGACTTCGGTCAATATTTTGGGTAAACGACCCCGAAATCGAGTTTTGTCGGTTCCGGTAGCTTCGTGTGATGATTTCGGACTTGGGTGTGTGTTTGGATTGGGTTTCTGATGACCTGGGGGCATTTCGGCGCCCAATATTGAAATAAGAAGTTCCTTAAGTTCATATTTTGGTTTGGGATGTGTTTTTATGTTATCGAGGTTCGAACGGAATTCTGAGATCAGGAATAGTTCCGTTATGTTGATTATGACCTTCCTACAAAATTTGAGGTCATTTCGAGTTGTATAGATCGGTTCGGCGCGTCGCTAGCGAAGTCTAGAAAACTGAAAACTTCTAAGTTTGGTTCTTTGGGTTTAGGGGTGTAATTTTGAGTTTTAACGTTGTTTTGGGTGTTGTGAAGGCTCGAGCGAGTCCGTATTATGATTTGGGACTCGTTAGTATATTTGGATTAGGGATCGGGTGGGCCCAGGTGCCTCCCGGGCACCTATCGAAGCTAAAAACCAGCTAAAACAACTGTTGGTGCAGCTGTTGCTGGTGTGATCGCAGGTGCGGTTGCCTAGCCGCAGGTGCGGGACCGCTCCTGCGGTCCCAGTCTCGCAGCACCCCCACGACCTAGATAGTGCTAAGGTGAGTAATTCCTCTCTATTCTCCTAAATCTTTACATGGAATTCAGCTAGAATTGATTATTGAAACATCAAAAAAACCAAGGATTGGGTAGTACAAGTTAGGTCTCTTAAGAATTTGATAAACCACCCAATGTCAACCATGCATTCCAGAAAAAAAAATGACGTAATTATGATCCTTAGGCTTCGGGTGAGTGATCCCTTCGAGAATTTTCGAAATCCGAGAATGTGGGCCCGGGGTTGGATTTTTAGAATTTCCCAAGAATTTCGAATTTTGGGTAAATTAGAATGATTTCACTACTTTGAGCATGCATTGATGTCACTAAACTATATTTGGCTAGTTGGGAGCCGTCGAGGGTGGATTTCGGAGATTCGGGCGCATCCTTGATCCGAGGGGTGGTTTCGTCGCAAGGTGAGTCTACTTTCCAACCTTGTAAGGGGGAAATGTCCCCATAGGTTCCTTTTTTGTTATGTATACATGTTGTGGGGGCCGCGTACGTACCAAGTGACGAGAGTCCATATGTGGCGACTATATTGCTATGTCGGGTAGCTTTAGGACTCACGAGCATGCCACTATGTACCTTATTTGTACCTTTTATGTGTTAAGAGTTGAAACTATTGTTAAGTTGTTATGGAAACATGAAACATTATGACTTGGATCACAGTTGGCTATCCGTGGTATTGATACAGTCCTGTTGATTTCACTGTTGAGTTGGTACACACATGTACTTATATATATATACACACTTGATATCGAGTCAGCACACGAGTCGCAGGGATGATGCGCGATCATGGGATAGCTTATTATTGTTATCGAGTCAGCACACGAGTCGCAGGGATGATGCGCGATCGTGGGATAGCTTATTATTACTATTGAGTCATCACACGAGTCGCAGGGATGATAAGCGATCGTGGGATAGCTTATTATATCGATTCAGCACGCGAGTCGTAGGTATGATTCGCGATCGTGGGATAGCTTATTACCTCAGTCCCTATGACAACCCTTATGACTCCGGTCGGTTGTCTTGTCCTGGTATGTGTATGATCACTTGAGTTTTGAGTCATTTAATAAAATTTGGAGTGTCAGGTATTGGTTAAGAGAAGATTTTGGTACCTTGTTGTCCCTTTTTAGTTATTATATGGTTTTCGTTATTTTCTATATACTTGTTGCTCACTGTTTTCCCATGCCTATTGTTTTAGCCATATTTCATCATATATTATATTGCTGGACCTTAGTGAGTATCTAGTCGACCTCTGATCACTACTCTTTCGAGTTTGGGCGGGATACTCACTGGGTACATATTTATTATGTACTCATGCTGCACTTCTTCTTCTTCTGTACTTGACTGTACAGGTCAAGAGGTTGGTACATCTGATTATCACGGGTGTTAGATACTGACTTGGGCTGATTCGACTTCGCGGTGAGCTGCTCTTCCTGACGATCTCTGGCAGCACCCCGGAGTTTCCTTTTGTCATTTCCCGTCTATTTCATTCAGACTATGGGATTGTGTATATATATGTTATCCTTGTATATTCATATAGTTGCCCGTGATACTCGTGACACTGGTTCCTAGCACACACGTAGCGTAAATTTTGGGTTTTGGGCTGTATATTTATACATATGCTTATATTTTGGCTCATGTATCAGACGGCTTTATTTTTATTTTTTTATTTTTTATTTTTTTTGTTTTTGTCGCAGGCTATTATCGTGTTAATAATTGTTTAATAACTGGTAAATTTTGGAATAATTAATCAAATGGGAAGGGTGACACTTAGTGTAATTTATGTTGGCTTGCCTAACCCCGTTGTTGGGCGCCATCACGACCCGTGAGGGAATTTGGGTCGTGACAATGTGCCTCAAAGTGACCAGGCACCACTAGTACTACTGAGGAGCCTGAGGAGTTCTCTTCTCCTACTTGGGATGAAAGTCCAAGCTCTACTAGACAACCCCTGGACAATGCTGACCATAACTCCTTTATTCACCTTGTTACAGTCCCATTGGAGGTGGTGTACCTTAGGATGAAGTCTGTGTCAGAGGGAGACTCTGGTGATAGTAAAGAGGACCTAGATAATATGTCAGTAGCCTAGTTTATTGCTGCGAGGAGTGGTGGGACAGCCGCAAAAGAGTCTGTTCCTAAACTACCCACCACCAGGCAGAAGAATAATGTTGCTCATAACGGTGCATTGAAGGAGAATAAGGAGAAAAAGAAAAAGGAGAAGGCTTGTGAAAAGTAGACTCATTGATGAGGAGTATGGCTCAGGAACCTGCTCCTCTTGTCAGTAAAACATCTAAGAGTGTAGTTTCTATGAAACAAAAGAAGGTTCTATCTGCAAAGGATGCTGAAGTTGGTGGTGAAGAAGAAGTTGACAAGGAGAAGACAGTCGAGAAGGAGAAAACTGTTGAGAAGAAGAAGCCTCTCAAAAAAAGGCCAAGTAGCAATGAGGAACCCCGTTCCTCAAAGAGGGCAAGAGTAGAACTATCTGAGCCTGAAAGGAGATCTAATTTGAAAAAGCAGAAAGTTCTGTGGGGAAGATTATTCGACACCGAGATTCTTGATCGATCTGGAATGTGGTAGTTGGTAGAAATCTGGGACTTTCAGAAGTGGACTCATCTTTTTACCACGCAGAGTCCAAATATGATGAGGAGGTCCACAATTTTTATGCTAACTTATTTACAGTGGAGGGGGACACCATTTGCTTGACGATCAATGGGAAAGATTTTGCGATAGGTGAGGTTCTACTTGGGGAGATTCTTGGGGTTCCTACTGAAGGGCTCTCAACTGTGGAAGGAACTTGTTCCCCAGAGTTTAAGAAAATAATCATCAAGCCTCAAGTTGTTCAAAGGGGAGAACGAGTGCTCAAGAAAGAACTTCTGCCAGAATACCAACTGTTTTTTGTAATTGTGAACAAGGTCTTGCTACCTAGGGTTAGGAAGAGATCCATGGCCCCAATAGCGGACCTAGATCTTCTTGAAGCACTTCACGTCTACACTCCCATCAATCTGCCTGGGATTATGATTGAGCACACGAAGAAAGTGAGATTTCAAGGATGGCAATCATGGACTGCCATATGGGTTCCTGCTCACTAATGTCCTTGAACGATTTGAGGTCCCCTTGGGGAGAGCTGTCACGACCCAATTTCCCTCTTCCGTGAATTGTTGTGACGACACCTAGTCTCTACGACTAGGTACGCTTAACACTTTGCGGAAATGAAATAAAGCATGAACATTATCTATTAACAGAACAAATATCTCATAAGCAACTGAAAGCCACTCGGCATATACAATTATCACTTCTGAATTGAACAAAATAGTTCCCAAAACCCGGAACACCGCAAGTCACAAGCTACTAAAAGAAGTCTAAACTGTTCTATACATCATCTCTACAGAAGAAGGGAAAATGAACATAAGGGGATAGAGGGGGAGTCCGAGGATCTACGGGCGCGGGTAGATGTACCTTGAAGTCTCAAGTAAGAAGCAACGACTGCACTAGCGATGAGGCTGGTAAGATGTACATGGATCTGCACACAAAAAACATATGCAGGAAAGGGCGTGAGTACACAACAACGGTACCTAGTAAGTGCCAAGCCTAACCTCGGTCAAGTAGTGACGAGGTCAGGTCAGGGCCCTACCGGAATATATATATGTGTGTATATATATATATATATATATATATATATACACACACACAAAATAAGGCAAGGAAAAATGAAATATCGCAGTAAGTAAAGGCTGAAATTTTACAAGGAAGAAACATAGAAAAATAACGGCTCAGTACACAGCAAAACAACATGGGATCTTCCGAGATACCGTCTCGTAGTCCCAAATGTAAATGTGCAGGGGGATCTGCCGAAATACCGCTCTGTAGTCCAAAAGTAAATATGTAGTACATGGGGATCTCTCGGGATACTGTTCCGTAATCCCAAAGTAAATATGCAGCCAAACAATAGAATTCAATAGTTACGACACGAAATCTTGCAATTTAACCTAAGTACAAGTTAAGGAAAGACAAGTAAAAATCACTAAACATGCTGCACGTAGTTCATGTAAACGGTTAAGGAAATTAGGCATGATTTCTGAGTCTAACAGGATACTACACATGCTAATACGTTCAAATAAGAGGAAAGATAGGTTATTATTTAATGAAAATCAGGTTTTACAAAAGTTAGCACGTGTACGTACTCATCACCTCACGTACACGGCGCTCATATATCAACAACAATACCAATCCTAAGGGGAGTCCCCCCACACAAGATTAGGCAAGCCACTTACCTCGAACTAAGCTCAAATCAATCTGAAATAATGCTCTTGCCACGAATATCCGACTTTGAATGGCCCAAATCTAGCCAAAACCAGTTACATAACATAAATATAACTACAAGAAACTAATCTAGTGAATGGAATCAAAGTTAAAGAAAAAATTTGGAAAATTGCTCAAAAAACCACCCCGGGCCGACGTCTCGAAATCGGGTAAAAGTTACCAAATATGAACACCCATTCACTCAAAAGTTCACTCGTACCAAATTTATCCAAATCCGATGCCTAAATACCACTCAAAACTCAGAATTTCGTTTGGGAACTTTTTTCCCATTTTCCCCACTTTCTCACTCAAATTCCTTAATGAAATGAAGAATAAAATAATAGATTAATGAAATATAATCAAAATCAAGCTAGGAATCATTACCCAATAACTTCCTCTGAAAATTCTTCAAACTTTCGCCTAAATTCGAGCTCTCCAAGTCCCAAAATGAAAATAAGACCAAACCCTCGAAATTTCCCCTTTTCTACCCAGCAATTTCGCTCATGCGACCTCTGCATCGAACCTGCGGTGCCGCACCTGCGAAAATCCCATCGCAGGTGCGAAAATGACTTAAGGGACCTGGGACCGCTTCTGCGATAAGATGTCCGCACTTGTGCGTGCGCAACTGCGGAAAATGTCCGCTTCTACAGTCCCTAGCTGCATTTGCGATTCCTCCCTCGCATATGCGGGCATCGCAGATGCGGAAATAACCTCGCACCTGTGATCCCAGCCTAGGATACCAAACTCCGCTTCTGCGTTTAACCATCCACACGTTCGGCCCCGCACCTGGGGTTTCCCCATCGCAGGTGCGAAAACACCAGAAACCAGCAACTCAGAAATTCTCCTACGTCCAATTTTCACCCGTTAAGCACCCGAAACTCACACGAGGCCCCTCGGACCTCAACCAAACTTACCAACCAATCCTACAACACCATAAGAACTTTGTCGAACCTTTGAATCACTCAAATAACATCAAAACACCAATTACACCTGAATTCAAGCCTAATGAACTTTGAAATTTCTAAATTCTACAAACGACGTCGAAACATATCAAATCTCGTCCGAATAACCTCAAATTTTACACACAAGTCAAAAATGACACCACGAACCTATTCTAACTTCCATAAATCTAATCCAAATCGGATATGAAAATTTCTACTGCTGGCCAAAGTCGCCAAAATTCCAACTTTCGCCAATTCAAGCCTAATTTTACTGCGGACCTCCAAATCACATTTTGGACGCGCTCCTAAGTCCAAAGTCACCTAATAGAGCTAATGGAACCATAAAAATTCAAATTCGAGGTTGTTTACACACAAGTCGATACCCGATCAAGTTTTCCAACTTAAGCTTCCAATTAAGAGACTAGGTGTCTCAATTCACTTCGAAATCCAAAATGAAACCTCCCAACAAGATATAAAAGAAAAAATGGATACATGGGAAGCAATTAATAGGGGATCGGGGCTATAACTCTCAAGATGAACGGTCGGTTCTTCACATCCTCCCCCTCTTAAAACAATCATTCGTCCTTGAAGGAGTATAGAGACATACTTGAAGCTGTGAAAAGATGAGGATAGAGGCTGCCCATATCCTGCTCAGTCTCCAAAGTCGTCTCCTCGACCGGATGGCCCCTCCACTAAACCTTTACTGAAGCAATATCCTTTGACCTTAGCTTTCTAACCTACTTATCTAAATTAGCCACTGGCTCCTCGAAATAAGATAGATCCTTGTCCAACTTGACTGAGCTAAAATCTAATACATGAGTCGGATCACCGTGATACTTCTGGAGCATATAAACGTGGAATAACAAATGTACTCTTTCTAGTCTAGGAGGTAGAGAAATCTCATAAGCAACCTCCCCAACACGCCGCAACACCTCAAAAGGACCAACGTACCTCGGGCTCAGCTTGCCCTTTTTTCCGAACCTCATGCGCCCTTAATAGGAGACACCCGAAGCAAGACCCCCTCCCCAACCATGAATGCTACATTGTGAACCTTCCGCTACGCATAACTCTTTTCTCTGGATTGGACTGTGCGAAGTCGATTCTGAATCACCTTCACCTTATCCAGGGAATCCTGGACCAAGTCTGTACCCAATAATCGGGCCTCGCCCGACTCGAACCAACCCACTAGGGACTGACACCACCTACCATACAAAGCCTCATATGGTGCCATCTGAATATTGGACTAATAATTGTTGTTGTAGGAAAACTCCAAAAGTGGTCCCATGACCCTCCAAAGTTCATCACACATGCACGGAGCATATCCTCTAGAATCTGAACAGTGCGCTCGGACTGCCCGTCTGTCTGAGGGTGAAATGTTGTGCTCAGCTCCACTCTAGTGCCCAACTCCTACTGAACGACTATCCAGATCCGTGGTGTAAATTTTGTGCCTCTATTCGAAATGATGGAAACTGGGACATTATGAAAGCGAACAATCTCTCGGATGTAGATCTCAGCCAACCTCTCTGAAGTGTATGTAGTCATCACTTGAATGAAATGAGCTAACTTGGTCAGCCGATCCACAATCACCCTAATAGCATCGAACTTCCTCGAAGCCCGTGGGAGTCCAACTACGAAATCCATGGTGATCCGCTACCACTTCCACTTTGGGATATCTAACCTCTGAAGCAAGCTACCCGGTCTCTGATGCTCATACTTAACCTACTGACAGTTGAGACACCGAGCCAAAAACCCAACTATGTCCTTCTTCATATTCGTCCACTAATAGTGTTGTCTCAAATCCTGGTACATCTTCGCGACACCCGGATGAAGGGAATACCACGAGATGTGGGCCTTCTCAAGGATCAACTCCCGAAGCCCATCCATATTGGACACACATATCCGGCCCTGCATCCTCAACACGTCGTCATCACCAATAATCACATCTCCAGCATCACCTCGTCGGACCCTATCTTAAAGGATGAGCAGATGGGGGTCATCATACTAGCGCTCCCTGATACGGCCATAAAGAGAAGACCGAGAGACCACGCAAGACAACACTCGGCTTGGCTCAGAAATATCCAATCTCACAAACTGGCTGGCTAAGGCCTGAACATCCAATGCTAAAGGTCTCTATGCTGCTGGAAGATATGCTAAACTCCCCAAACTCTCCGCCCGATAACTCAAAGCATCGGCCACCACATTGGCCTTCCCCTGGTGGTACAAAATGGTGATGTCATAATCCTTAAGCAGCTCCAACCACCTCCACTAATGCAAGTTAATATCCTTTTTCTTGAACAGGTGCTGCAAACTCTGGTGATCGGTGTAGATCTCACAAGGAACACCGTACAAATAGTGGCGTCAGATCTTTAGGGCGTGAACAATAGCTTCTAACTCAAGATCATGGACAGGATAGTTCTTCTCATGCACCTTCAACTGTCTAGACGCGTAGACAATCACCCTACCGTCCTGCGTCAACACCGCGCCAAGACCAATCCGCGAAGCATCACAATAGACGGTGTAAGACCCCGAACCTGTAGGCAATACCAATATTGGGGTTTTAGTCAAAGTTTTCTTAAGCTTTTGAAAGATCTCCTCACACTCCTTTATCCACCTGGATGGAGCACCCTTCTAGTTCAGCCTGGTCATAGGTGCTGCAATAGATAAGAATCTCATACCTTGCCAATCCCAGAAAATTACGGATCTCCGTAGCTGATGACGGTCTAGGCTTACTCTGCACTGCCTCCACATTCTTCGGATATACCTTGATCCCATCACTCGATACTACACTACCCAAGAAGGCCACTGAGTCTAGCCAAAACTCACACTTAGAAAATTTTGGATACAACTTCTTCTCCCTCAAAGTCTGAAGCACAGTCCTCAAGTGTTGCTCATGATCTTCCCGAGTCTAGGAATACACTAGGATGTCGTCAATAAATACAATGTCAAAGGAGACAAAATAAGGCCAGAACACACTGTGCATCAAATGCATAAAGGCTGCTGGGGCATTGGTCAGCCCAAAAGACATGACAAGAAACTCATAGTGACCATATTTGGTCCTGAAAGTAGTCTTCTGGATGTCCGACTCCCGAATCTTCAACTGATGGTAGCCTGAACGCAAGTCAATCTTGAAAAATACCATGGCACCCTGTAACTGATCAAATAAATCATCAATGTGAGGTAATGGATACATGTTCTTCACTATAACCTTGTTCAACTGGCAATAATCAATACACATATGCATAGAACCATCCTTCTTATTCACAAACAAGATAGGAGAACCCCAAGGTGACACACTGGGCCAAATGAAGACCTTATCAATCAACTCCTGCAACTGCTACTTCAACTCCTTCAACTCAGGAGGAGCCATACGGTAAGGAGGAATAGAGATGGGTTGACTGCCCGGCAACAAATTAATGCCAAAATCAATATCTTTGTCGGGCGACATGCCCGAAAGATCAGTTGGGAATACATCTGGGAAGTCCCTCACTACTGGAACTGACTTAATTGTATAGGTATCAATACTCACATCTCTCACATAGGCCAAATACGCATCACACACTTTCTCCACCATTCATTGAGCCTTAAGAAATGAAATAAACCTGCGGGGAGTATACTCTAAGGTACCTCTCCAGTCTAATCGTTGTAAGCCTGGCATCGCCAGTATCACGGTCTTAGCGTGACAATCAAGAATAGCATAATGGGGCGACAAGCAGTCCATGCCCAAGATAACATCAAAATATACCATGATGAGCAATAATAAATCAGCTCTAGTCTTAATAACCACTAAGAGCAATCAAACACGACCGATATATGTAGTCCACAACAAGAGAATCTCCCATAGGAGTAGATATATAAACATGGGAACTCAAAGAATCCTGAGATACCCCCAAATGTGGAGCAAAATAAGAGGACACATATGAATACGTAGAGCCTGGGTCAAATAATACCGACGCATCTCTATGACAAACTGAAACAATACCTGTAATGACAAAGTCGGAAGAAAATGCCTCTGAATGCGCTGGAAGAGCATAATACTTGGCCAGGCCTCCCCGTCTAGGGCGACCTCAGCCACCCCGACCTCCACCTTGAGCTGCCTGAGCAGGTGGGGAGGTTGTTGGTGCTGGAAGCATGACTGGAGGACCCGTGGAGTACGTGGTGGGTGAGAAATCTGTGGAGTTGCACCTTTCCTAAGTAGGGGCAATCCCTCACCAAATAGACAGTGACGCCACACTCAAAACAACCCTCGGAGGACATGGCTGTTGTGACTGACTCGGGCCTAGCCTGCTGGACTGGCCGCTAATAGCACCCCGAGCAGGAGGCACACTAGATACTGGTGGTGCAGAATAGGGCTCCTGAGGCCTGTAAGGAACCGGAACACCACTGGCAGCTAGAAGAGCTGAATGAACAGGGCGACTCACATAACCCCTACCATGGCGAGCTGCTGGGGCACGAGCTCCAAAATAATGACCAGTCTCTCGAGACCTCTTGGCCTCTCTCTCCTCTCTATCCCGGGTAAGCATGCCCTCCACTCTCCTAGCAATACTCACGACCTGCAGATAAGAGATATCCATCTCCAACTCCCTGGCCATACTGGTCCTGGTACTGGGGTGGAGTCCCTCAATGAAGCGACGAACCCTCTCCCAAACTGTGGCAACCAAGGCCAGTGCATGTCGGGCCAACTCACTGAAACGGACTGCATACTCCGACACAGTCATAAGACCTTGGCGCAACTGCTCAAATTCCATGCACCAAGCGTCTGTGAGGCTCTGAGGAACATACTCACACAAAAACATATCTGAGAACTGAGTCCAAGTGAGTGAGGCTTCCTCGTCCGGACTACTCAGCTCATAGGCACACCACCATTGATATGATTCTCCTCTCAGCTGGAAAGCGGTAAAAGAAACCCCACTCATCTCCCTTATGCCCATAGTGTAGAGAATACAATGACAATCCTCTAGAAAACCCCAAGCATCCTATGAAGCTAATCCGCTGAAGGTAGGTGGGTCATACTTCTTGTACCTCTCAAGTCTAAGCTGCTCTGCCTCAAAAACAGTTGCCCTGGTCTCATGCTGAACCCGAGCTACTAGTGGCATAAGAATGAACTCTGGGGCCTGATAAACCTAGACCCTCTGCTTAGGAGTACGGGCTGCGGGAGTCTGTGCCCCTCGCTCGGCCTGAGATGTGGCGGGACCTAGTGGGATCAATCCAGCCTGAGCTAAAGTGCTGAACATGCTCATGAATTGGGATAGAGTCTCCTGGAGGGCTGGTGCAGCAATAGGAACCTCCGGTGTCTTCCCTCCAGCTGGAGCTGCTGGGGGCCCCTCTGTCGCAGCTCGCGCAGGTGCTCTGGCTGCACCGCATGGTCGTCCTCTACCCCGGCCCCGGCCCCGGCCCCGGCCTCTGGCGGCTCTAGCAGGGGCTCGGGTGCCTGATTGTAAGATCTCCCGGTACGGGTCCTCACCATCTGTGAGAAAGAATAGAATAGAGAAATTTTAGAATTTGATGTCAATAACTCGCATGACAAGGAAATCAAAGAAGTATCATTGTTCCTAACAGTTCCATATCCTCCCAAAGATAAGTACAGACGTGTCTGTAACGATCCGCGAGACTCTAATAAATAGGCTTCTGACTCAGGATACCTATGAACCTAGGGCTCTGATACCAACTAGTCACGACCCAATTTCCCTCTTCCGTGAATTGTCGTGACGGCACCTAGTCTCTAGGAATTGGGAAGCCTAACACTTTGCGGAAATAAAATAAAACATGAACATTATCTACTAACGGAACAAATATCTCATAAGTAACTGAAAGTCACTCGGCATATACAATTATCACTTTTGAAATGAACACAGCAGTTCCCAAAACTCGAAACACCGCAAGTCACAAGCTACTAAAAGGAGTCTTAACTGTTCTATACATTATCTCTACAGAAGAAGGGAAAATGAACATAAGGGGATAAAGGGGGACTCCGAGGATCTGCGAGCGTGGGCAGATGTACCTTGAAGTCTCCAGTAAGCAGCAGGGATTGTACTAGCGATGAGGCTGGTAAGATGTACCTGGATCTGCACATAAAAAACATGTGCAGGAAAGGGCGTGAGTACACCACAATGGTACCTAGTAAGTGCCAAGCCTAACCTCGGTCGAGTAGTGACGAGGTCAGGTCAAGGCCCTACCGGAATATATATACACACACACACACACACACACACACACAATAAGGCAAGGAAAAATGAAATATCTCAGTAAGTAAAGGCTAAAATTTAACAAGGAAGAAACATAGAAAAACACCGGCTCAGTACACAGCAAAACAATAGGGGATCTCCCGAGATACCGTCTTATAGTCCCAAACATAAATGTGCAGGAGGGGTATCCCGAAATACCGTTCCGTAGTCCCGAAGTAAATATAGAGTACAAGGGGATCTCCCGAAATACCGTTTCGTAGTCCCAAAGTAAACATGCAGTGCAAGGAGATCTCATGGAATACCGTTCTATAGTCCCAAAGTAAATATGCAGTGCAAGGGGATCTCCTAGAATATTGTTCTGTAGTTCCAAAGTAAATATGCAGTGCAGGGGGATATCCCGGAATACTGTTCCATATTCCCAAAGTAAATATGCAGCCAAACAATAGAATTAAATAGTTACGGCACGAAATCTTACAATTTCACCTAAGTACAAGTTAAGGAAATACATGTAAAAATTACTAAACATGTTGCACGTAGTTTAGGTAAATGGTTAAGGCAAGTGGGCATGCTTTCTGAGTCTAACAGGATACTACACATGCTAATACATTCAAATAAGAGGAAAGACAGGTTATTATTTAATGAAAATCGGGTTTTACAATAATTAACCCGTGTACGTACTCATCACCTCACGTACACGGCGCTCATATATCAACAACAATATCAATCCTAAGGGGAGTTCCCCAATAGAAGGTTAGGCAAGCCACTTACCTCGAACCAAGATCAAACCAATCTGAAATAATGCTCTTTCCACGAATATCCGACTCTGAATGGCCCAAATTTAGCCAAAACGAATTACATAACATAAATATAACTACAAGAAACTAATCTGGTGAACGAAATCAAAGTTAAAGCAAGAATTTGGAAAATCGCTCAAAAATCCTCCCTAGGCCCACGTCTCGGAATCGAGTAAAAGTTACCAAATATGAACACCCATTCACTCACGAGTTCACTCGTACTAAAATTATCCAAATCTGATGCCTAAATCGTACTCAAAACTCAGAATTTTGTTTGGGGAACTTTTTCCAACTTTCTCACTCAAATTCGTTAATTAAATGAAGAATATAACAATAGATTAATGAAATATAATCAAAATCGAGCTAGGAGTCGTTACCAAATAACTTCCTCTGAAAATCCTTCAACCCTTCGCCTAAATCCGAGCTTTCCAAGTCCCAAAATGAAAATGAGACCAAACCCTCAAAATTTCCTATTTTCTGCCCAGCAATTTCTCTCATGTGACCTCTGCATCGCACCTGCAAAAATCCCACCATACGTACGAAAATGACTTAAAGGACCTGGGACCGCTTCTGTGATAAGGTGGCCGCACCTGTGCGTGCGCACCTGCGAAAAATGTTTGCTTCTACGTGCCCTAGCAGCATCTGTGATTCCCCCCTCACATTTGCGGGCATCGCAGATACGAAAATAACCTCGAACCTGTGATCCCAGATTGGGCTGCCGAACATCGCTTCTGCGCTTAACCATCTGCACGTGTGACCCCGCACCTGCGGTTCCCCCACCGTAGGTGCAAAAACAGCAGAAACCAGCAACTCAGAAATTCTCCTAAGTCCAATTTTCACCCATTAAGCACCCAAAACTCACCCGAGGCCCCTGGGACCTCAACCAAACTTACCAACCAATCCTAAAACACTATATGAACTTAGTCGAACCTTCAAATCACTCAAAATAACATCAAAACACCAATAACACCCGGGTTCAAGCCTAATGAACTTTGAAATTCCTAAATTCTACAAACGACGTCGAAACATATCAAATCTCGTCCGAATAACCTCAAATTTTACACACAAGTCAAAAATGATACCACAAACCTATTCTAACTTCCAGAAACCCAATCTGAATCCAATATCAAAATTTCTACTGCCAGCCAAAATTGCCAAAATTCCAGCTTTTACCAATTCAAGCCTAATTCTTCTACGGACCTCCAAATCACATTTTGGACGCGCTCCTAAATCCAAAATCACCTAACAGAGCTAACGAAACCATAAAAATTCAAAGCTGAGGTCTTCTACACACAAGTCGACATCCGATCGAGTTTTCCAACTTAAGCTTCCAATTAAGAGACTAGGTGTCTCAATTCGCTTTGAAACCCAAAACGAACCCTCTCGGTAAGACACAATAACAGAAATAGATACATAGGAAGCAGTTAATATGGTATATGGGCTATAACTCTCAATACAACCGGCCGGGTCATCACAAGAGCATCAGTTGGAACCCGCAAACAAATATTCACCTAAACACCTTGGAGGAATGTGAGTGTGTGGACAAGAAGGGGGTATAGGCAGCAGTTCCACAATCTCTTAGTTTATTGATGCTCAGAATTCTAAAAGAGAAAATTAGGCAGTTGAAGGCGCAGAATGCTATTCTTGAGTCTAAGCTCAATCAGGCCAGCAAGGAACTTGATTCCGGCAATGCTCAAGGAGAAGAGGTTTCCCCTTTGAAATCTGAAAATATAGAGTTGAGGAACCAAGTGGAGAACCTGAAAGAGTAGTTGATCAACGATCAAAGGACGGCAAATGCTCGCATTGACAGTCTTCTCAAGGCCCTTGCTCCTTAGTCCTTCTGTTCCCCATCCAGTGTCCCATATTCTTCTCCCTTGACAGTTCTTTTTAATCTTGTTGTGTCCTTTTATTGTCCTCCCCTATTGGCTGTGGTACTCTAGTTTGTTTGATTTGTGTATGTTTGTAATTTTGGTACTGTTATAATGTTTCTTCTTTCCCTAATTTAATGAGCATTGTCGTCTACTTAATGCATGTTATACTCTTGTGTTTTGTTTTTAGCTATATTGTGTGCACACAAGTGGCATGAGTTAACTTTGTTGGACTACTTTTTGCATTTACTTGTATGATTTTTTTTTATGATGCCATAAAGGGGAAAATTTGAAATTGAAAGGGAGGAACTAGGTTCTCGGGGGAACATGGCTAATTTGTAGGAGGAACAATGTGGAGATCTGGTTCTTAGTGGGAATATCAATTATAAGTTTGTCATCATCAAAAAGGGAAAAATTGATAAGTTATGTGTCTTTTGTTTTGATGATTTAACAAACTTCATGAGAGAACCAGATAGGGAACCTAATACAATTGGTTCCTTAGTGTTCAAAGCAACGAGTCAAATATCTAGTTCAATTCTTAATGAAATCAGATAATGAAACTGTAGAGGGAACAAACAGAGATTAGTTCCTCCGGTCACAGTACAATCTAACAATTGTTAAAGTCGTTGAACTGTACACGCAATAGTACAACAACACTGTTGAAGCACGTTGTGTACCAGACACTCCCTTGCATCATCTTTGATTGCCTCACTCATATATTATCAACATGAGGTAAGGGATTTCAACACACTTGAAAAACCTAAATATTTATTACTCTCAAGTGTGCAGCCACTTTCATTCTCTCTGAGGAATTGAAGGACAAAACAACAACAAAATAAAGATTCAGTTCCAGTATTGATTATATCATGTGCCCTTTAGTATAGTTGTGTCTTTGTTCATGTTATTCACTTGTAATTCCTACTCAGCTTTTCAGAAGCATTTCGTAGGACATCTTTTAAACCATAATATGTGTGGTTGTTTTGACTAGAGTTATTCAAGTGGTTAGCTTTGTATTAGAGTTAGTATAAAGAGGCGTACAATATAGTTATCATGAGTAGGTGAGGGATTAAAAGTTTAATTCCTAGATTACAATAGGTTGTAATCTAAAGTTGCTCAGTTAGTGAAGTTTATCGTACCAGTGTAGGTCGTGGTTTTTAATCCCGTGAGTTGGGAGTTTTCCACATAAATATTATTGTGATATTTACTTACATTTGTATTCTGTGGGAACATAATAGAGAACTAGGTTCTCTATATAGTTTGGTGGACCCCAAGTTTACATCATCTCTTTTCGGATATTTGGAATACAAGTTCAGTGACATGACTTCGAAGTCTGACATGTAAGTGAGCTTGGATACACAAGTCATCCCCAAGAGGGGAGTTTCAAGTATCTTGGGTCAATAATATAAAGTAATGGGAGATTGACAATGATATCATGACGCATCGTACTGGAGGAGGGTGGATGAAATGAAGGCTCGCATCCACCATTTTGTGTGATAAGAATGTACCACCAACACTTAAAAGTAAGTTTAAGAGAGTAGTTATAAGACCGATTATATTGTATAGGATGGAGTGTTGGCCATTTTAAGGATGAAAGTGGCAGAAATAAGAATTTTAAGATAAAGGTGTCGGCATACTAGGAGAGATATGATTAGGAATAAAGATATTCTGGACATAATTGGAGTGGCCTTTATGGTGGATAAAATGTGGGAAACGAGGATAAGAGAGTTCAGACATGTGAAAAGGAAATGCACATATGCCCCAGTGAGGAAGTGTGAGAGATTTACTATGGTGAGTCCAAGGAGAGGTATAAGTATGATTAATAAGCATTGGAGTGATATGTTAGGCAGGACATGTCGCATCTCCAACTTACCCTGGACATGACCCTTGATAGGAAGGTGTAGAGATCGAGAATTAGATTGTCGAGCATTTTTCTTTTTCATACATGTATTTTTTTTAATACCTGTAGTACTTGTATTATTCTTGTATTCCCTATTCTTAGATGTCACGACCCAAAATACTAACTCAGATCGTGATGGCCCCCAACACCGGGGTTAGGCAAGCCCACACTCAGATTACTAAGGATTTTTCCCATATTTGATTAAACATCCCAACACGTGCCAAGTTTTAAAGTTCAAAAAATTAATTGAAAAAGATAATAAACCAATTTAACCAAAAGCAGTCATGAAAAGGCGTGATCCAATATATATATATACTGACCCGCAAACCATAATAACTACTACGTGTGTGCCAGGAACTAGTGTCACAAGTCCTACGGGCATTAACCTAAGGATCATTAATACATGATTTTTGTATGATTTCATAGTCAATTCACGGGTAATTCTCTAAATTCTCGAAAGCCCTAGGTTACTACCCAATTCCTTAATTTTCCACTAATTTGGTAGTTAATTCAACTAGGAATTCATGCATTAACTAACTTTAGGGTAGAATTCACTTACCTTTTTAGTAGCTAGGTCTTGGAGTCCTTTCCCAAGCTTTCAAGGTCTCTAATGGAGGAAGAAGATGGGCTAATATGAAATAATCTCGTGTGTTAAAGAACTTACTGCCTACTATGGTTCCGCACCTGCAGTCTCTGACCTGCGGAAGAGGGGCAAGGGGCCTGGGTTCGCACCTGCGGAGAAGAGCTCGCACCTGCGGCTCCGCTCCTACGGATATTATTCGCACCTGCGAAAAATGGGCAGCCTCACCTGAAGACGCACCTACGAGGCAAGGACCGCAGGAGCGGTCTCGCACCTGCGACTGGGCAACCGCACCTGCGCTCGCACCAGATCAGGTGCACCAGCAACTGCTTCAGCTGGTTTTGGGCCTCATTTGGTACCCGAGAGGCACCTGGGCCCACCCGATCCCCCGTCCAAATATACCAACAAATCCCAAATCATAATACGGACTCGCTCGAGCCTTCGGAACACTCAAAACAACGCTAAAACTCAAAATCACACCTCAAAACCCTAGAATCAAACTTAGGAACTTTAAGTTTCTAGAATTCGCTAACAATGCGTCGAACTGGCCTATACTACTTAGAATGACACCAAATTTTGCGAGCAAGTCATGAATGACATAACGGAACTATTCCCGGTCTCGAAATTCTGTTTGGACCTCGATAATACAGAAACACGTCCCAAACCACAATATGAACTTAAGGAAATTCTTATTTCTCTATTGGACACCGAAACACTCCTGGATCATCCAAAACCCATTCCGAACATACGCTCAAGTCCGAAATCATCATACGAAGCTACCGGAACCGTCGAAACTCGATTCTGAGGTCGTTTACTCAAAATATTGACCGAAGTCAAACTTAGCCTTAAAGGCCAACCTGAAGGAACCAAGTGTTCCAATATTGCTCTAAACACTTCTGAATTCCGGATCACCCGCCCCCCGCAAGTCATAAATCACAATAAGCCACTATGGGAAGTTTCATTTAGGGGAATGGGGGCCGACAACGCAAAATGACCTGTCGGGTCGTTACATTAGACTTCTATTACTACATGTTGTTTCTTTTTCTTCAGTTATCTTATTTTTCTGGCTTTTGTTATTGCTATTTTTTCTTTTTTCTGTGGCTTCTCCATTATCGTATCTATTTTTCAAAATTATTGTGTTTATACTTTTGTTGAGCCGAGAGTCTATCAGAAACAACCTATCTACCTTTACAATGTAGTACCTCTACAAATAGGGGGTAAGGTTTGTGTATACCCTACCTCCCCAAACCCCACTTATGAGATTACATACACTGAGTATGTTGTTGTTAAGTTATCCCTTTTCATTTTTTTCATGTTTCAAAGTAGGCAAGTAGGACCCATGATCCACTTGTTTAATAATAAAGGAACCTCATATAAATAATGTTAGTTATGTGACAATAAAATAAAAGTACAATTTTGAGATTGGCATTTTGGTCATTCCCAGTTTGACCACTCACTAAAATCCTAGTAATTTTAATATGGATAACATTGTATTTTCCAAATCCCTTTAATCTACTATATCTCTATCTCATTTTAGGTGTCTCGTATATTTAGCTGTACACAATTAGGGTAGAATTTTGAATTTTATTGAAATTCAATAAATATTTGAATTTTGAATTTACATATCCAGAAGATGAAAGTAGCCGAAATGAGGATGTTGAGATGGATGTACGGGCATACTAAATTGGATAAGATAAGGAAGGAAGATATTCTGGAGAGGGTGGGCGTTGCTCCCGTGGACGCCAAGATGCAGGAAGCGAGGCTTAGGTGGTTCGGGCACGTGCGTAGGAGAACCATAGATGCCCCGGTTAGGAGGTGTGAGCGGTTGGCTTTGGCAGGTATGAGAAGAGGCAGAGGGCGGCCTAAGAAGTATTGGGGTGAGGTGATCAGGAAGGACATGGCGCTGCTTCAGATTTTCGAGGACATGGCTCTTGATAAGAACATGTGGAGGTCGAGCATTAGGGTGGTAGGCTAGGAGGTAGGCGAGAGTTCTTCCCTCTTTGTACCGGGTAGTCTGATAGAGTTTCGTTTAAGTTTGTTAGTGGTTTATGTTGCATTCACATTATTGTTTTTCATAATTTTCTGTTATTGTCCTTTCACTTATTCGTTGTTGTTATTTTCTTTCTCGCATGTTTTATTGTTACATGCCTTTTTTTTTGTTTTTTTTTTGGTATTATTGTCTCTTCTGTTGAGCCGAGAGTCTCTTGGAAACAGCTTCTCTACCTTTTTTGGGATAGGCGTAAGGTCTGCGTACACTCTACTCTCTCCAGACCCCACTAGTGGGATTTTACTGAGTATGTTATTGTTATTGTATTGAAATTAAATAAAAACGAGCCCAATATGGAAATGAAAGAAATTTCTTTGAAAAGTTTGAACAATTTTAGAATAAAATGGTACCGCAGCTAATGCAATATTACTAGAAATTATTGAAACATGTGAGAAGCAGCCTCTTCTTTTTGGAAATGGGACAGAACTTTTGGACACTCAAAATTTGAAAAGCAGGATAGTTCATATTCTTGGGCCTGGGAGAGTTTCAAATTAGATAATAATGTGGTCATATTATAGGATTAGGCGACATATTATAGGATTAGGCGACATTTATAGGATTAGGCTTACCAATATAAAGTAATTTATGTTCATTATAATTTATGACCAAAATATACATGTTAGATTATAAATTTGGCCACGTTTCATCGGCTTATGAGCGTGAAGGAAATATTTTCAACGAATTTGACTATTTAGAATTGTCAAACGAAAACTATGCTATGTTCAATGAAAGGAGAAAAAAGAAGGTAAATGTCTAACCCAAATATATTAGGTATTTCTTTGAATAATTGGAGGATACTTGGATTCAATTCTATCCCAACCATCAGATCGCTTAAAGTTTTAGGATGTATTTGGTATGGAAATTTTTTTTTTTTTATTTTCTCATGTTTGGCTAGCTTAAATATTTTAAAAAATATTTTTTCATCAACTCATTTTTCTTCGATTGGAGGAAAATAATTTTCCTAAAAAAAGGGAAAATATTTTTCAAAACTCTTTGTCAACATTCGCCCCTATTTCTCACCCCACCCTCCACCCCTACCACCTCAAACTCAATTTGT